>CM042848.1:82539564-82589061 GCA_023653725.1 Bungarus multicinctus
GCAGCAGGAAGAAAGTACAAGATGGATGGATTAGAGGAAAGGAGGAGGAAGGAAAGATGGATTGAAGGAAGGAGGAAGGACCAAGATGATGGATGGAGGAAGGAAGACAAGATGGATGGATGGAGGAAGGAAGGAATAAAGACAAGAATGGATGATCAGAGAAGAAGGAAGGAAGGAAATGATGGGATGAGGAGACGAAAGGACAGATGGATGGAATGGGAGGAAGGGACAAGATGGTGATGAGAGGAAGGAAGGAAGAAAGGACAAGATGGATGGATGAGAGGAAGGAAGGAAAAGATGGATGGAAGGAAGGAAGGAAAGGTGGATGGAAAAGATGGATGGAAGGAAGGAAGGAAGGACAAGATGGATGGATGGGAGGAAGGAAAAGATGGATGGATGGGAGGAAGAAAGGACAAGATGGATGGGTGGGTGGGAGGAAGGAAGGAAAAAATGGAAGGAAGGAAGGAAAAGATGGATGGGAGGAAGGAAGGAAGAAAGAAAAAGGTGGATGGAAAAGATGGATGGGTGGGAGGAAGGAAGGAAAAGATGGATGGATGAGAGGAAGGAAGGAAGGAAGGAAGGAAGGACAAGATGGAAGGAAGGAAGGAAAAGATGGATGGATGAGAGGAAGGAAAGAAAAGATGGAAGGAAGGAAGGAAGGAAAGAAGGAAGGAAGGAAGGAAAAGGATCGTGATGGCACAGTAGTTAGAATGCAGTATTGGAGGCTAATTCTGCTGACAGCCAGCAGTTCAAATCCCACCAGACTCCAGGTTGACTCAGCTTTCCGTCCTTCCAAGGTCAGTAAAATGAGGATCCCGATGGTTGGGGGCAAGAGGCTGACTTTGACAGCCCTGTGAAGCAGTATATAAGTCTGAGTGCTATTGCTATAATAATCCACCTGATCCTCCAAACTCTCCACCCCCTCCTCCCCTTTGGTGAACGTGTTCAAACAGAGGCTACTCAGCTGCCTGTCCGGGCTGCTTCAACCAGGATACCTTCTCTGAGCGAGGGGTGGGCTAGATGGCCTCTGGGTTCCCTTCCAGTTTGAGTCGTGGGAAGCAACGGGCAGCTAGTCCTTCATTTAGGACCTCCGTGGAACCCAATATTTCAGCCGGATAGCGAAGTGCATTTTTACGAGCTTTCTCGCCGCAACTGTGAAGCAAGCCCCAGCGGCTGTTAAGTGAGGAACATGCTGGTTGTTAAGTGAATCTGGCTTTCCGCGTTGGCTTTGCTCGTCTGAAGATCGCAAAAGGGATCAGGGGACCATGGGAACACCACAATGGTTGTAAGTATGTGCCGGTGGCCAAGCGCCCGAATTACAAAGATTTGTCTATTCAAAATTTAAAAAGTTTAAAAAAGAGAAACAAATTCTCACATTTTATAGTGGTATCATAGCAGTGTACATGTCCTTTAATAACAGTTAAATTCATTTACCATAAGTATATAGATATACTTATAGTTTACTATAAGTATATCTAGTTTACTAATTCCTTACTTTATTTATTTATTTATTTATATAACATATTTATATACCGCCCTTCTCAGGGCGGTGTACAGTCAACCATAAAACATTCTACAATTATAAAAGTTAAAAGAAAATTAAATATCCTAAGGCTGCCTTTAAGATTATACCCTCCCCCAATAAATTAATAAAACCCCGAATATTAAAATCCCAGTTTAAAACTCCAAATACTAAAATTGCTCTAAAAATCCCACTTACTTGTTATATTATTATTATTATTAAATTACAATATTTATTCATCTACATTATTTTACATATATACACATAATACATCCTGTTCCTCTTTGAAATTTCTTTGGTCGTTTTCACAAAACATCTTTACTCTTCTTTTTTTTTAACCATTTATACCATATATTCCATATCGTAAAATATTCTTCTTCTTCTTCCCTGTTTTTTAATAATATAGTCAGTCTAATCATTTCTGCGCATTGATGTATCTTATTAATTACTGCTAGATCTGTGGGCATCGTGGTCGATTTCCAGTTTTGAGCAAGAGAAATTCTTGCAGCGGTTATAATATGTAATATTAGTTGTTGGTGTTCTTTTTCCCAAGTCGGTTCTAACATGCCTAGCAGAAAGAACTCTGGTTTGAACTTGATCTTTTGTTAACTCTTCAAAATTCACGCTTGAATTTTGAGCCAGTATTTTTGCACTTGGGGACACATTTACCACATGTGAAAATATGTTCCCTGACTACGGCTGCACTTCCAACATTTGGCTGACAAGTTAGGGAACATTCTGGCTAGTTTTATAAATATTTTCCTTATAGGAGACCAACAATATTAGTTTGTAAATTAGTTTGCCATATTCGTTCCCATTGGTCTAGATCAATACCGTGGCCAAAGTTTTTGGCCCATGTTATCATATTCTCTTTGACCGTCTCCTCTTCCGTTTTAAATTCCAATAAGTAATTATACATTTTGGTAATCATCTCTTTTTTTCACCTCCTTGTCTAATATTTTATCTGGTTCCTGAACTGTAATGTAAAATCCAAATTGTTCCTTATCTTTTTGGCATCCTGTTTGGATTTAAATGTAAGGCCACCATCCTATTTCAATTCCTTGTAACTTTAATTGTGTCTGAGTTTTTAATTCACCTGAAGCGCCCGAATTTTAACTCACGTGAATCATTGAGGATGCAGCAATGGCCCTCAAAAAGGTTTTTTAGTGCTGTCGTAACTTGGAACGGTCACTTAAATGAGGACTGGCCATAAAAGAGAAAGGGGAATATTGGCTTTTTTTTTTTTTTTTCTCAAGAGAAAAGTCCTGGCTGGGAAATCCCAAAGTTCACCCTTGGCTGGTCACCCAAGTGCCGGAAGAAGTTGGCATGGAAGGCCTGGGCTGTGTAACTTCCACACCGAAATCACATTTCCTGGAGGTGATTAAATGGGCTGCTCTATTGGGGTTTTTTCTCAGCCTCACCTCTGGCTGCGTTTGTCCTCTTTGAGATCATGGGACGTTCAGATACAGGTGAACAGAGTCGGAAGGGACCTTGGAGGTCATCTAGTCCAACCCCCCCCCCTATCCAAGCAGGAGACCCTACACCATTTCTGACAGAGGGCAGCCCAGTCTCTTCTTGAAAGCCTCCAGGGACGAAGCAGCTCCCATAACTTCTGAACAACAGAATAATAACAGCGTTGAAAGGGACCTTGGAGGTCATTTAGTCCAACCCCCCATCCAAGCAGGAGACCCTACACTATTTCTGACAGAGGACAGCCCAGTCTCTTCTTGAAAGCCTCCAGGGATGAAGCAGCTCCCACAACTTCTGAATAACAGAATAATAACAGCGTTGAAAGGGACCTTGGAGGTCATCTAGTCCAACCCCCCCCATCCAAGCAGGATGACACCATTTCTGACAGAGGACAGCCCAGTCTCTTCTTGAAAGCCTCCAGGGATGAAGCAGCTCCCACAACTTCTGAATAACAGAATAATAACAGCGTTGAAAGGGACCTTGGAGGTCATCTAGTCCAACCCCCTGCCCAAGCAGGAGACCCTACACCATTTCTGACAGAGCGCAGCCCAGTCTCTTCTTGAAAGCCTCCAGGGACGAAGCTCCCACCCAACCTGTGAAGGCAAGCTGTTCAGATACAGATTAACAGAGTTGGACGGGCGGGACCTTGTAGGTCATCTAGTCCAACCCCACCTCCCGCCCAAGCAGGAGATGCTTACACCAAGGATCAAAGTCTCCTTGGGAAAAGAGCTCAAAAAACCTCTTTGGAACCGGTTTGGCCCCTGCAAACAGAAAAAGAAAAAAAGACAACCCAACATTACTGCAAGAAAAACACACAGGGCGGTTGTGATGTCCCAAGGGGCTGAAACGTGACCCCGGGGAGTCATTGCCCAGTTCAGGAGGCAGCTCAAAACCAGCCAGAAAAACTAAAGCAGAAACGGAGAATTGGGTTGGTGGGGGGTGGATGGGAGACCACTAGGGGATCTTGGGTAGGGCTGGAAAGCAGGAAAACGAACTTCATTTGAAGCCACCTTTATTTTCATCTTCCAAACATTGGAAAATCCGAGCTGAATTATGTGGCTCCGTGCAAATTTAGGCAGGGAGAAGTTTTACCAGTTGGATGGCTGCCTGGCACGCACCCTTGGAAACTCAGTTTTCTACCCTTCCGAGCAGAATAAAGGCAACTGTCGGCTCCCCCCTGCCAAATCCCTCTTCTTTGGACACCCCAGGTCTTCCATAAAAGCTCTTTCTCTCTGGATCAGCAAGAATACATAGAATCTATATATATAAAACCGAAATACCCCTCACGCATCATCGCAAAATCTCCAGAACCATAAAGCTTACAAACTTGAAATTTGGCACATATGTTCCTCTTGGCTTTTAGATGCTCACTAAGAAAGGAATTTTTGAAATGACCATCAGAGCATTTAGAGTATTTCCTATATTATTATTATTAACATGCTCTGATGCTAAGGAGTTCTACTCCCCCTCCCCACCTGGAAAGAAATCTCTTCCAAATGCAAAACCCAGATGAGGTTCAGTTTCAGTTTCACAGCCCCAAGCAGCTTTAGGACAGAACAGTTGAGCTAAGCCATGCCCAGGCTCCTTGCTGTCTCCTCCTTGCTCACACAGCAAATACAGTTTCAATTTCCAAACAGCCCTCCACTCTCTCACACACCGACAGAATGCTAGCCAGATGAATACCGATGGATACTGGTAGGCAGAGGCAGATATTTCCCCCTTCTTATTTTCTTCCCCAAAAACTAAGCCCGGCCACATAGTTTCGTAATGAAGCACGTGTGCCCTGCTAGTGTGTGTATGTGTGTGTGTGTGTATATCACAATAAATATAACAAAAGCAACATCCACAGCAGATGCCAATCGCACCTAGGAGCTCAGAACAACATTTTGTAACACAAATATAATATGTGATTGTAGGCTTTGCATCTGGGGTGTTTTGTACACCGATTAAAATGGTTTGGACTCGGAGCACTCTATAAATTTGTAAATAAATCAGTGCCGGGGACTCTGGGTGCCTGGCCCTTTAAGGGCTGGCCACGCCTTCCTCCCACCCAGCTCTGTCCTTTATGCGATTGTTCACGTGCAGCAATGCCTACTGGCCCCCGAGATTTGAGTGAGGGGAGGCCCACCAATCAGAAAGCAAATAGCTAAGGGGCTAGTTCCCTCCTGCTCTGTGCTCATAGAGATAGAAAAATGAAGAGTGGTATGTGATGTTGCCATTCCCATTGGGAATACAGAATACTTATCAGGGGAAGCCGGAATTGGATGCAGCCCATAATAACCCTGGCCCGTGTTTCAATCTGGGGTTTAACAGGACGCCCGGATCTTTCTCCCCAGCGCTCGTTCCAAGCCAGGTTCCACCAAGTCTTGTACTTGTAACAGCAACAGAATTGGAAGGTCCCTTGGAGGTCATCTAGTCCAACCCCCTGCTCAAAGCAGGAGACCTGTGCCATTTTTGATAAATGGCTATCCAGTCTCTGTTTAAAAGCCCCCCAGTGATGGAGCACCCACAACTTCCAGAGGCAATTTGTTCCAACTGGTTAATGGTTGTCGCTGTTGGGAAGTTTCTCCTTAGTTCCAGGTTGCTTTCTCTCTTTGGTTAGTAGTTTCCATCATTTCTTGTCCTGCCTTCAGGGGCTTTCAGCTCCTCCAATATTGGAAGGCTGCTTATCAGGTCAACCCTCGTCCTTTGCATTAAACTAGACATACCCAATGCCTGCAAATCTCCTTCGTATGTTTTAGCTTCCAGCCTCCCTAATCAAGGGTGGGATGTTATTAGCATAACAACCGGTTGCTGGGGGAGAAAAATAAATCAACAGGGAGGCACTTGGTCAGCCTGAATCTGCCACTTTGGTTCTTACGACGGAAATCGGTTTAAGATCCAGGAAAAGAAACTGTCCCTTCTGTGGGCGAGGTGGAGGAGACGCAGTTCTGAAGCAGAACTAGAAGAGGAAACGAAAGAATTGGGAACTTCTATATATATATGTATGTATGTATGTACATATATATATATATATATGTTTTCTTATGCTTTCGCGAGTATTTATATGTATAGTATTTAGGTTTCTTCGGTTATTTTCCCACGTAATATTTGTGTTTTTATTATAGCGACGTTTCAGCAGAATCTCATCGGCAAACCTCAGGCTTGTGTATTGGGTTCCTTTTTAATCTTGTGTGTCAGACTTGGCAGCCCTAACCCTAACCCTCGCCCTAACCCTAACCCTAACCCTAACCCTAACCCTAACCAAACATGGGTGCCAAGCCTGACACAAAAGCTTCAAAATAACCCAATATACAAGCCTGAGGATAGCAGATGAGATTCTGCTGAAACGTCGCTATAATAAAAACACAAATATTACGTGGGAAAATACCCGAAGAAACCTAAATATCACACATATATGTATATACGCACACACACACACACACAAACCGGTTCTGTGGGCGTTGCTTAGGTGGTGGGCGTGGCTTGGTGGCCATGTGACTGGGTGGACATGGCTTGGTGGTCATGTTATTGGCTGGGTGTGGCCAACTCAACATCGCTCACATCGAGGCACGCATCTCCTCGCCTGGCCTCTCATGACTGTGGGGATGTTGCAACAGTCGTAAGTGTGAAAAACGGTCATAAGTCACTTTTTTCAGTGCCATTGTAACTTTGAATGGTCCCTCCACACAAGCAAAGTACCAGCAAAGGAGGGGGAAAAAACTGCAGAGAAGTTCCTGAGACAGGAAGTCTAGTCCTGCCAAGGATGTATTAAGGGTTGATGGAGAGGCAGTTTCTGTAAGCAACACCAGAATGTTTCCTTCCTGCTTTCCTTACAGGATTAGGCCAGGAATTTCTTCTAACAACCGGTTCTCCGAACTACTTAGAATGTTAACAACCAGTTCTAGCGAATAGGTGCAAACTGGTAGAATCCCACCCCTGTGTATATGTGTATGTGTATGCATATGTATATGTATGTAGTGTATGTGTGTACACATATACACACACACACGCACACACAACACACATATACGCAGGTCTTGGTGTGTTCGGGTCTTTTCCTGTGTAAGATTGAGACTATTTGGGCAACATTTCGGCAAGATCTCGTCAAATGTTGCCCGGATAGTCTCAATCTTACACGGGAAAAGATCCGAACATACCAAGACCTGCATACCTGTACCCGTGAAAATCTACAAAAACACAACAGACATCCTGCAATCTCTGGAACTTAAAATTATATTTAATGTACTTACTGAACTTTCGTCAGCCTCTGCTGACATCGTCAGAGTTTTAAGCTACCATTACAGAGATGTTTGCCTTTATATAATATTAATCAATTTAGCTCTCCCACGTGTGATAGGCCCTCTCAACTCCTCCCATCTGTAATTGTCACGTTAACCAAAGGAGGTTTATCTCTTGTTATTGTTTTTTCCCATATATATAATTTTAAGAATTTTTTTAACTTGAACATATCATCTTCCATTAATCAGTGTATCATCTGGGTACAAAATGTCTCAGTGCTTTTACAATCAACATTTACAATATCCCTTACATTGATAATAATTCTCTAATCTTACCATAATAATAATCATTATAACTCTATTCATTTCTCCCTCTTAACATATCTTCTAATGAAAATATAGTATTATATTACCGGTAGCTATGATGAGCTTAATGAACCTATAATGGAGGTTTGTAAGAAGAAATTGGACAAGCCCATCGGTCTGAAATGTTATAGAAATGTTTTTCTACTTGAGCAGGGACCAAAGGACTCTTCCAACTATACTGTATGATTCTATGTTCGATTTGGAGAAATAAGGAGAAATTTCCTGACGGTGAGAAGAATTAACTGGTGGAACATCTTGCCTGCAGAAGTTGTGGAGAGTCTCAATCATCCAGGTCATGGTTGTCCCAAAAGTACTTTTTTTCATGAGACAACTGGACCTTCTTGCTGACAATGAACAGCCATTTTCTCTGGAATGGTAGAGGGTTTCCTGCAGGGGGTAGGACTAAAAGACCTCCAAGGTCCCTCCCAGCTCATTTTGTTGTTCTGATGATGGCTATGGAATAACTACCGTTGCCATCTCGACTGTGAAGTAGGCAGGTGACCGAGAGCAATAATTAGCAAGTAGCAAGAAAGAAAACCCAAGTATTTTGGAGTGCATGAAACTAAGAGAAAGGGGAAGTGAACGGAAGTGGTGGCATACATGCATAAAAAGGGAAAAGTTTCAGGTTTCGCTATGACTGAATGGGCTAAAACATATGTCAGAAAGGAAGAAATTGGCGACAGGCAAGTGGCTGAGAATGCAATTGGAAACCCAAAGGTTGGTGAACTTCCCAATGTTACACTCCAGGTGAAAATTGCGGAAGAAACCAAGATCTGAGGGAACGCAGTTCCTGAGAAAAGATTTGAATGGAGAAAGAGGAACATAGAAGCATTAAATCACTTACATTTATAACTCTGTGAAAATCGCTTACAGACCCCTCACATCCTGGACATAAACTGTTTCAACCCCTACCCACAAAATGACGCTATAGGGCACTGCACACCAGAACAACTATAGACACAACGACAGTTTTTCCCCTGAATGCCATCACTTTGCTAAAGAAATAATTCCCACAAACCTGTCAAACTATTTAGTAAGGCTGTATTTAATATTATTCTTCTCATCTTTCCTATTACCTATCTCCTTTTCTACTTATGACTATAACCTTGTTGCTTGTATCTTTACAATTTGTGTTGTTTTAGTTTCCTAGTATGATTTGATTGCTTATTTGACATCCTATGACTATCACTACGTGTTGTATCTTATTATACTTGAGGAATTTATTTTTATGTACACTGAGAACACTTGCACTGAAGACAAATTCCTTGTGTGTCCAATCACACTTGGCCAATAAAGAATTCTATTCTTCCTATTCTGTTCTATTCCATATTATTCTATTCCTATTGTTAAGCTGGGCGATAGAAGAAGAGGGAGATTGATTCTTCAACTACAGCTCTTTATTCAGTAGATCAGTACAACCCAGTGAGTTGCCTGTCCAACAGCTCGCCCTTTTATAGGGAGCTGCCGGACGGCTCAACCAATGAAATTCAACCATTCTTCCCACTGGAATGGCGGACCTGAGTGAAGCCTTTGTTCCTTGGCTTCACTCCTTTATTAGAGTATTCAACACCTATTTTCTTTGCTATTCCTATATTCTATTCCTCTATTCTATTCCATTCTTTCCTATTCTATTCTATTCTGTTCCTATATTCTATTCTTTCCTGTTATATTCCTCTATTCTATTCTTTTCTGTTCTTTCCTATTCTATTCTATTCCTCTATTCTATTTTCCTGTTCTTTCCTATAATGTTCTGTTCTATTCCTATATGCTAATCTATTCTTATATTCTGTTCTATTCTTTCCTGTTCTATTCCATATTCTATTCTTTCCTGTTGTCCTTTCCTGTATTCTATTCTATTCCTATATTCTATTCTATTCTTTCCTGTTTTGTTCTATTTTTCTATTCTATTCTATTCCTATTCTATTCTTTTCTGTTCTATTCCTATTCTATTATTTCCTGTTTTGTTCTTTCATATATTATATTCTATTCCTATATTGTATTCCTATATTCTATTCTTTCCTCTTCTATTCCTATATTCTATTCTATTCTTTCCTGTTCTGTTCTGTCTATTCCATTCTATTCCTCTATTCTTTCCTGTTCTATTCCTCTACTCTACTCTATTTTCTATTCTATTCCATTCTCAATGTCTGCTGTTGTCCATTTGTCTCCTAGCCCCCATTCTCTCTCAAGGGAGAGGGCCAGGGCCCACCATCTGCTGGCGAATGACCCCCAGACTGGGTGCACTTTGGGGATTTGTTACAGTTCTCTAAAAAAAAATCTCTAAAAATAAAAAAAGGCAGTCTTGAGGGCATCGTGACACCCTTGCACAGATGGAAGGAATCTACACACATCACAATAGGGCCTGGGCTAGAGGATGTCACAACGCCCCTTCTCAAACAGGTGTTTGTTCACACTACTACGGTGACGGAATGACTACGCAACGACTGCTCAGACCGGCGTGCGAATTGCGATTGTGACAAACCAGAAAACAACTCATTCACCCACTACCCACCCGCCCCAACGTAACCCCAGGCCCTCCCCTCCGCGCCGCTGCCACGGCGGCAACTGCGGGGCCGTGGCCAGCGAGCGCCCCTTTTATAGTCCACTCCGGGGACGGGCGGGACCGTTGCTCCTCCGTCAGCCAATCGGAGTGGGTTTAGTGACGTCGACGTTCGCCGGCTCCGGCCTGGGCCGCCGTCACGTGGGCGCTGGGCGTCGCCGCTGCGCCTGCGCGGCTCCTCCCCTTTCTTCTCACTCTCTCCGTCGTCTCCCCCTCCCAGGCGAAGCTTCTCTCCGTCGTTGCCACCGGACGGTAAGCGGGACAGGATGGACGGCCGGGGGAGCGGGAGGGGGCTCGGCTTCGTTTGAGGCGAGGGGAGGACTCCTCCAAACAGCTCCGCTCGCTCGCCCGGCGTTGAGGACCGGGTTGGGTTGGGTGGGGGGGAAACTACACCTCCCATGCTCCCCAGCCGCGCTTGGCCGAGGCACATGGGCCTTGTAGCCCCCCTCCCCTCCCCTCCCCCAAGCCGCTCGGGCAGCGCCTCCTTCCTTGTCTCCCTCCTTCGGCCAACTCACCAGCCTGGCCGGGTTCCAGCTTGCGAAGCCGGGGGGAGGGCGGGGGTAGAGGCGGAGGACTCCCGGCCCCATCGTCCCCAGCGGAGCGGGAGTCCCCCCCCTTCTGTTTGGGAAGAGCCGGTTGGAAGGGGAGGCACAAGGGGGGAACCCAGGAAGAGCCTGCGGGGGGGGTGGGGGGTGGGGTCGAGAAGGGGGGATCTCACCCCCCTCTCACCCATTTTGGGGGTCTGGGAGGAAGAGGAAGGGGGGGGCTGATCTCCCTTGGCGGGGTTCCCCTTTGGGTCCGCTCAAGATCCGGGTGTCTTGAAGAGAGAGGATCAGCTATGGGTGCCCAGTCTAGCAGCTGGAGGGGCTCAGGGTCTCCCCCCTGGTGGGGCATGCTGGGAAGGAAGGGAGAGGGGTGGGATGGGGGTCCCAGGAGGCCTGCTGACCCCTGAGTCCCAGGACTGCCTTCACCCTGTTGGGGGTGGGTGGGTGTGAAAGTTGTGGGGGGCAGCCTCCCTCTTGCATCCTCTCCAGCTGTTGGGCAGCCAAGATCTGACGTGGTCCCCCTTTGGGAGTGGGGGGTCTCCCTTATTGAGGGGAGGGGGTTACCTTGATGGGTCCTCAGAGGGAGGCCATGAATAGGACCCCCCCCTGCTTCTTGGTCAGCCAGAACCAGCTTGAGCCCAATTGTCCTGGGTGCAGAGCTTGTATTTTACAAATAGGTCTTTAAGGCTTGTGGACTTCAACTCCCAGAATCCCCCAGCAAGCCATGATTCTCCCTATGGTCAGCCAGACCTGGCTTGGGTCCAGTTGTACTCGAGGCAGAGCTTCCATTTGACAGTTATGTGTCTGTGTAGATCAGTGGTCTCCAAATATGGCCACTTTAAGGCTTGTGAACTTCAGCTCCCAAAATCTCCCAGCAAGCCATGATGGTCTGATTGTCCCTGCAGTCAGCCAGACCTGGCTTGGATCCGGTGGTTCTGGAGGCAGAGCTTCCGTTTGACAGCTGTGTGTTTGTATAGGTCGGGATCTCCAAAATTGGCCCCTTTAAGGCTTGTGGACTTCAACTCCCAGAATTCCCTGATCACGCATACTGGTCTGATTGTTGCTGTGGTCAGCCAAACTGGTTTGTGTCCAGTTGTTCTGGGGGCAGAGCTTCCGTTTGACAGCTGTGTGTTTGTATGGGTTAGGATCTCCCAAATTGGCCACTTGAAGGCTTGTGGACTTCAACTCCCAGAATTCCCTAGCTAGCGGAGGGAATTCTGGGAGTTGAAGTCCACAAGCTTTAAAAGTGATCAAGTTTGGAGATCCTTGTTATAAGACATTGAGGCTTTGATCTCTCTCCGGTCTAGACTGACCAGGTAGAGGCCTTTCCCTAACTGCACTCACCTGGTTCCACCTTCCCAGCCCGGTTAGTAAACTCTCACCACAAAAAAAGAAACCAAAGTGGTTATTATATACAAGTAAGTCCTCGACTTGCGACCAGAATTGAGCCTAATATTGTCTTTGCTCAACAAAACAGCTGCTAAAGTGAGCTTTGCCCCATTTTACGAACTTTCTCACCACGGTTGTTAAATGAATCATGGCAGCTGTTAGTAAGATGGTCATTAAGTGAATCCGGCTTGATTTTGCTTGTGAGAAGGTCGCCAAGGGGGATCACGTGATCTCGGGACAGTGACCGTCATAACTATGAGTCAGTTGCCAAGCGTCCAAATTTTAATCGTGTGACTGTCAGCTGCTGCGATGGTCGTTAAGTGTGAGAACTGGTCATCGGTCACTAAACGAGGACTTCTTGTGTATTCGGCAATACGGGCTGAATTTTCAGCTCTTCCCTGAGTGCCACCTCTTAGCGGAAGTAAAGATTAATTCCTTCCTTATCTCTCCCATTCCCAGTTTGTGCCTCTTGGTATTGGATGAACAAAACTTGATCGCTGGGTCCATGGATCAAATGTCAGGCTTAATGGTGGCTTAGTTCCAAGGAATTCTCAGGCAGTGACTGGCTTCCAGTCACCGTCATAAAAATCCAATTGTGTTTAAACCACCCCGTGTCCTGGGTGGAAAGCTTGCTTGGTGAGCGCACTTTTAAGAAGGAGAGTGGTGCTCTCTTCAGTTGGTTATATTTTTAATATTATGTATGTGTTCATTTTTATTTTCTTTTATTTTTTTAATTTAATTTTTAATTTAATTTTTTATTATTTTAGTTTATTATATTTTATTTTATATTTTAGTTTATTTTAGTTTAATTTATAGTTTAGTTTAATTTATAGTTTAGTTTAATTTATAGTTTTTATTGTATTTTAGTTTAATTTAAACTATAAATTAAACTAAACTAAACTTTAAACTAAACTAGTTTAATTTATAGTTTAGTTTAAAGTTTAATTTAATTTATAGTTTAGTTTATTTGTTTAATACATAATTTAGTTTACAGTTTATTTTATTTTATTTTAGTTTAATTTATATAACCTAAACTATAAACGAAACTAAGCTATAAATTAAACTAAATTAGTTTAGTTTAAACTTTAGTTTAGTTTAGTTTATAGTTTAGTTTAATTTATAGTTCAGTTTAGTTTATATTTTTAGTTTATTTTAGTTTTTCATGACTTTTGGGGTGGTTTTTTTTTCTCTTGCTGTCTGCATTTTTAACTTTCGGGACCTGCCCAGAATCGTTGTAGGTTGTGAGATGGGGATCTACTGGTATACAGGTAGTCCTTGATTTACGACGCTTTGTTGAATGACCGTTCAAAGTTTCAGCAGCACTGAAAAAAGAGAGTTAAGACTGTTTTTCACACTTAAGACCCTTGCAGGCATCCTCATGTGGTCACGTGATTTACATATCAGGCGCTTGGCAACCGACTCACATTTACGACGGTCTCAGCGTCCCCGGGGTGTGTGTGTGTCACGTGATCCCCTTTTGCGACCTTCAGACAAGCAAAGTCAATAGGGGGGGAAGCCAGATGAACTTAACGACCGGGTTGTTGCTAATTGAGCAACTGCAGCGATTCACTTAACAACCTGTGGCAAGGGAAGTCGTAAAATGGGACAGAACTAGCGGAACAAATGTTCCCCTTAGCAACAGAGCAAATTCTGGCCTCCCTTGTGGCCGAGCACTGCCCGTATTAACACCCACCGAGTCCAACAATAGATTGGGTTGATCCCAGGATCTTTGCTGTGGGATCCTATAAACCCTTCCCCCCTCTTCTGGAATCCGGTGCTGTTCCAGAGACAAGCTGCAGCCCCACCAGACCTCCCCCCCCTTGACCTCCCTCGATGGTGCAACTGAATTTGTGATCCCGAAAATAGCACAACGTGGAACGACAGCTATCCCACGCATAGATTTATAGAAGCTAAAAGATACTGGACTAAAATACACACACATGGTTGGAAAAAAAATGATCCAACAACATGTAGATTTGAAGCCTGAAATATTTTTTTTATTAGGAATGATACCTGAAGGTTACAGGAAAGAGAAAAAAAAACATTTTTAATCATACATGTATTAACTGTATGATTAAATATGTATTTAATTGTAGAATTGTATTTGCTCAGAATTGGAAAAGTGACGAGATACCGATAAGAAGGAAAAGTAATTGAGAAAATATTTGTGCAGAAACGAATAGATTAACATTAGATAGAAATTAAAGAAAAAAAAAAACCTGGATTTTAAATGGTATGGGACTTGTTTTATAAATAGCTAGAAAATAAAATTAATTAAAAGGGATTAGATGTAATTATAAAGCAGTAAGAGAAACTAGTGTAATAGGTATACTGAATATTATTAATATAATATTTTAAATATAATATAATATTAAAGGAGTCTCTGTGGTGCAGTGGTTAGAGTGCAGTACTGCAAGCTACTTCTGCAGCCAGCTGCCTACAATTTGGCAGGTCAAATCCCACCAGGCTCAAGGCTGATTCAGCCTCCCATCCTAAAATGAGGACCCAAATTGTTGGAGGCAATAAGCTGACTTAGAGAGGGCTGGAAAGCACCATAAAGCAGTATATAAGTCTTAAGTGCTATTGCTATTATATATAGGGGAATGTGATTATTACTATACGGTTATACTGGTAAGGAAAATACTATTAGTAATCGTTAAGCACATAAAATATGTACCTAATCGACATATGATTGAAATTGAATGGATTTATTGTATGTTAAAAATAAAAAAAATTAAATTAAAAAAAAAAGCAATCCCGTGGAATGATTTGTGACATTTGGAAGTCACAATTTGGATTTTTTGTGTGTGTGTGTGTGTGTATTTGTGTGGGTGTCTCCCTTGCTCTGAAAAGGTAGTAGAAATATAAGTTGGCTTCTTTTTAAATTGCTTTTGTAAAGTTCTGTCATTAATATTCTTTCATCCAAACATATTTCTGGAACTTTGGGTAGATTGGCCTTGTCCAAGGACTGATATTCTTTCTTTTGGTGCTTCATCGTTGTCATGCAAGGTCTTATAAAATTATGTCTTTTTTTCTTTTCAGTGTAATGTGCTTTCTCATCCTGTAGTTTTATTTCCCACTAGCCACCTTCTTTCGAAAAAGTTTTTGCCGTATTCTTTTTTTATTTGTTGTGCCAGTTCATCTTTTTCTATTTAATTTAATTTATTTAATTATGTTTGATCAGCTCCGTTTGATTTCTTAAGCCTATCTGATGTGGATCCTTTGTGACTCTTAATTCCAGGCCTTTAATATTCTTCTTCCAGCGTTTTTTGATACGGTTTCTTTTCTTTCTTGTTTTTCGGTGCTGAATAGGTTATAGCTAGTCCTTCTTTTTTTAAATTTTTTTTTATTAAACAGTGTTTCTTATATATAACATCATTTCCATTTATTACAATGCTTTTGGGACGGTATACATATTTTTACATAAATCTTAACTATCTATACACTTGTCTACGTTGCTTAATCTATCTTTATCCACTACATCTTTTATCTTATTAGCTTATTGTCTTCTTCTCTATTCAACTTTATATCTGTTATTTAGCCAATCATACAATGCATTCCACGCCAAATAATCATTTCCTCTCCATCCTTTATCTCCATGGTCAACTTATCTATCTCGGCACACTCTAGTATTTTACTTATCACATTTTAGTATTTTACTTATCACATTATAGTATTTTACTTACCACTTTTTCCTCTGGTGGCATACCATCGTTTTTCCAATTCTGTACATAAGTTATTCTTGCTGCTGTTAATAAATGTAGCATTAAATACTCTGTTTTCTTATCATATTTTTCCATTATTATACCTAATAGAAAAGCCTCCAGTGTTAAT
Organism: Bungarus multicinctus; assembly: GCA_023653725.1. Taxonomy (NCBI): domain Eukaryota; kingdom Metazoa; phylum Chordata; class Lepidosauria; order Squamata; family Elapidae; genus Bungarus; species Bungarus multicinctus. The sequence goes on from CM042848.1 coordinate 82,555,471, forward strand.
TCAATTTGCTGCTTAATTATTTCTTCTATCCAGTTTTTTGTCCTTATCCAATATTTTCTCACTACAGGGCATGTCCACCACAGATGGTAATATGTTCCTTGCTTTTGTTTGAAAAGCCGGAGGCTTTTCTATTCGGATGATCTTGTTTGGAAACATTTTTGCTAATCTTATAGCTAGTCCTCTAATGACTGACTGCATTTATTTATTTATTTATTTATTTATTTATTTAAATTTATATACCGCCCCCTCTCCCAAAGGGACTCGGGGCGGTGAACAGCCAGAATAAAAATGCACATATAAAACACATATACAATATTAAAAATTAAAAGAACTAAATATAATTGGCTCTACAAAAATTAAAACAAGGGGATTAAGAAAGATTAAAAACCAGATTAAAATTTAAAAACCCCTAGGCCAGACCGGCTTGCCGAAATAAATAAGTTTTCAGCGCACGGCGGAAGGTCATGAGATCAGGGACGGTCCTCATCTCCGGGGGTAATTCATTCCAGAGGGAGGGTGCCCCCAATGAGAAGGCCCGCATCCTCGGGGTCGACAGCCGTCCAGCCGGCGGCACCCCGAGGAGGCCGACTCTATGGGAGCGTATCAGTTGGCGGGAGGCCGATAATGGCAGGAGGCGGTCTCGCAAATATCCTGGTCCCGAGCCATGGAGCGCTTTAAAGGTGATAACTAAGACCTTGAAGCGCACCCGGAGGGCCACCGGGAGCCAATGCAGCTCGCGCAGAAGTGGCGTAACATGGGAGCCCCGAGGAGCCCCCAACATCACCTGCGCGGCTGCATTCTGCACCAGCTGGAGCCTCCGGATGCTCTTCAAAGGCAGCCCCATGTAGAGAGCATTGGCATAGTCTAGGCGGGAGGTCACCAGGGCGGAAGTGACCGTGCGAAGCGCATCCCGATCCAGAAAGGGCCGCAACTGGTAGATCCTACGGACCTGACCAAAAGCCCCCCTGGCGACAGTATCCCACATGTTCTGTAAGAAGGTCTGTTCCTTTCTGTTCTCTTTAAAGAAAAATCTCATTTCTCTTTCCGTCATCTGTGTAAATTCTTTATCTTTGGTTATTGATCGATTTAAAGTCCACCTTATTTTCCTCTTTGGTCCCTTCCAGCTAATTTTTATTGGGCTGTGGTCTGCCCAAACATTTGGGTTCATCCAAATCCTGTCTATTCTCAGATCAAGATTGCGTTTAGAGTAAAATGTATATTGTTGTTGTTTTTTTCCCTCCGGGTTTATTTCTCTCCAGGTGTCATATGTTGCCCTGAAAAGGCAGTAGAAATATAAATTGGGCTTCTCTGCCAAGAGATCCAGGCAGAAATCTGGAAGGATCAAAGAGGTTATAAATAGATCAGGAGGCTGGAAATGCAAACAGCGTGGTCAGGTTGAAATTGCATGCAAGCCCTTGGATAATACAGGCGGTCCTTGACTTACGACAGTTCACTTAGTGACCGGGAGGTTACAACACGCTGAAGAAAAAAAAGGGGGACTCGGGGTCCATTTTTTCACACTTAACGACCGTTTCAGGCAAGATCATGGCCGGTTGAAGGATTCTGGGAGTTGGAAGTCCATCGGTCTTAAAGGGGGCCATGTTTGGAGACCCCTGCCCTAGGAGACGACCAGCTGGGCAAGGCCCACTGCCGTCAAAACTCAAGAGCTGTTTCCCCTCGGGGTTTCCATGAATTAGTCTGACCCTTTTCGAAGCCCACCAAGCAAGTAGCCTGTCAGGATTCCGGCAATCTCCCTAATTAAATCATGATTCTCGAGCCAAACTTCAAAAAAACCTAGAAGGATTTATTAGAGGCGACATACTGGCACTGTCAGGGCTCCGACAGATCCATTCCCATTCAAATCATAAGTCTCTAGCCGCATCTCTCAGAGTAAAAAAAAAAAAAGATTTATTAGGAGTGGCCATGTTGGCGTTAGCTAGGTGCAGCCGACACTAAAATACATAATTTCCCCTTTGACCCTGGTCTCCCCCCCCCCCCCCGCACCCCCTGGATGTATATTCTCCAATGGGACATATCCATAACCAAGAGTCATCAATCAGGCTCTCCAGTAATAATCTTGCGTGCCAGAAGCTTCGGCCGCCTAGCAATTATCTATGAAAATATTTGAAGTATGCATTAATCCCCCCCCCCCCTCCCACTGCCTTTCTTATCTGGCAATTTTAAAAGACCAGAGAAATATTTTATGAGTTGACATTCGGCTCCCCTCACTTCTTGAAGGTGATCTGTACAACACAAAAAGAAAACTTTCGCAGGTATAGAACTTGGGGTTGTGACCTCCCTCTCCGCCTCCCTCCGGCTTGGTTGGGTTTTCTGCATGGAACCTCGTCACAAGGCGATCGGCTTGGACGTTCCTACTCTTTACCCAAGATGCCTCTGATAAGGGGTAGCCACTTCCACTTGATTAGATATTGGAGTTGTCTCCCGTGCCACCTCGAATTGAGGATTCGCTGCACCTCGTAATGGGTTTTGACACTCGCCTTCCTTTCCTCTGCTTGAATCCCTCAGGGCCTCACCATGGTGTTGGGTGTTCAGCAAGTGGTTGGGTACTTGGCCCTGTGGGCCCTCTGTGCCCAGAGCAAACCCACCGAGAAGAAGGAGCGCGTCCACCACGACGCTCAGCTGAGCGACAAGGTCCACGACGACGGCCAGAACTTTGATTACGACCACGACGCCTTCCTGGGGGTTGATGAGGCCAAGACTTTTGACCAGCTGACTCCAGAGGAGAGCAAGGAGAGATTGGGGTAAGATAAGAGAACCTTGGACATGCGTTGAGTTTCAACTGAATTTAAATAGAAGAGAACAGAATTCTTTTGTTGGCCAAGTGTGATTGCACACACAAGGAATTTGTCTTCGGTGCATAAATTGAAGTGATTTGAAGACCTGGCTCTTTGAGCAGGCCGGCCTGGGCTGATTTTAAATTGGGTTTTAATTATGGTTTTAGTATTGGGGGTTTTAGATCTGGGAGCAGCCCATATTTAATTCTGTTTTAACTTTTTTATATGTATTGTTTTAGTTGGCTGTGCACCGGCCTGAGTTCTTCGGGAGAAGGGCAGTATATAAATTGAATGAATGAATGAATGAATAAATGAATGAATAAATGAATGAATAAATAAAATAAATAAATTCTCATTGTATTTGGTGTATTTGGTATATTTAGACCAAGACATATTCCTTGTTTGTCCAATCACACTTGGCCAATAAAGTATTCTATTCTATTCTATTCTATTCTATTCTATTCTATTCTATTCTATTCTATAAAGGAAAATTACAATACATTCATCGAGTGATAAGATACAACAGTGTGATGCACTTCTTCTTGGCTTTGGGTCTCAAGTTCCTCTTTAGTATTAGTCTCCTCTTCCAATCCATCTATCTGTTCAAAAAAGTCTTGTGCTTTAATTAAATTGTCGATTTTCACTCTTTTCTCCTTCCATGTCGTCAAAGATACCTTCTGGAGTAATCCATTTAAAGGAAATGGTTTTTGGTTTTTTTTTTTGTTAAGACCCCAGGCCAAGAAGAAATGCAACAAAGAACGAAAGAGAAAGAGAAAGAAATTAGGGGAGAGACAGTTGCTCGAGAAGAAATAGGAATCAGAACTAGGAGTCAAACAGCAACCAGAACTAACGAGGGATAAAGGCTAGAATAAGGAACAATGGACAAAGGGCTGAAATGAACATCTATTAATATCAATGGACTGAATGGTTCATCCAAGAGAAAAAGAATATTTTCTAAATTAGAGAAACAGACTTTTGATAGAATATGTCTTCAAGAGGTTCATATCAAAACACAAGGTCAGAGATATCTACAGAATAAAAAAATTGGGCAAACTGTATACATCATCAGCAGAAGGGAAAAAGAGGAGTTGTATGATATATCAAAGAAGAAATAATATCGAAATTGATTTATAATGGCACAATGGGGAGAATATTAATCGTAGAGGTGGTTATACAAAATAAAAGTATTTTACTCATCTCCGTTACAAAGCCGAAGAAGAGCCAGCGCTATCCGAAGACTGGCCGGCATGACCCAACGCCGAAGCACACGGAGCATTGATCTTCCCACCATTTTTCTACTTGCATTTTTTTTTTACATGCTTTCAAACTGCTAGGTTGGCAGAAGCTGGGATAAGAAACGGGAGCTCACTCCGTTACGCGGCGCTGGGGATTCGAACCGCCGAACGGCCGACCTTTCTGATCGACAAACTCGGTGGCGAAGACACCGAGCCACCGCGTCCCATAATCAAATCATACCAGGGAACAAATAAATGTCGTCATAAGTGGGAGGAGATAGGTAATAGGAAGGATGAGAAGAATAATGGTAATACAGACTTAGTAAATAGTTGGACAGTGTTGAGGGAATTATTTGACGGCGTTCGGGGAAAACTCTCCTTGTGTCTAGTTGTTCTGGTGTGCAGGGCTCTATAGCGTCGTTTTGAGGGAAGGAGTTGCAACAGTTTATGTCCAGGATGTGAGGGGTCTGTAGATATTTTCACAGACCTCTTTTTGACTTGAGCAGGATACAGGTTCTCCATGGAAGGCAGGTTGGTAGCCATTGTTTTTTCTGCAGTCTGTTCTGACCAAGTCTTATTGAGACACTAACAAATACACGTTAGTCCCAAAATCCTTTTTTCTTTATTCCAGTGGCTGTGAATTATAGTCATTCACAGCCCGTAATGAGTCTCACACAGCTTGTAAATAGTCCCATGGAAGTCTGCCAATGTCCTTCAGGATAAGGCTGATAAGCCCCCACCTTTATCTCCCTTGACATGGCTGCCAACGACTAAATGTCCAATTAGTTATACAAGACCAAACGGGGCACAAATTCAACATCGAGCGTCAGGTTTCAAACCGACCAGTTTGGAAAGTTGCTTCCTGCAACGGCTCATGTCCCTTTGCTTTTCCTTTACGTCTTACGGGAGAGTCCAATTACCTCCAAGCCTTACTCCCGAGTCGCCCCTTTTGTCTTAAACAGTTCTTGCCTTCTGGCAGCTCTGCGCATGGGCACACATTGGGAACAGGCTCCCGCTATTCCTCTGCCTCACTGCTGTCAGAGTCTGGAGGCTCCGGAGTCAGGACATAACTCCCAGATGGCCCTGGCCCCATCTCTGTGTTGGACGCAGATCCCGCGTCCAAGCCTTCCTCAGACTCCAGGACCATCCGACTCCGCTGCCGTCTTCATATGCTGCCGGCGGATCACAACACAGTCCTAACTATCCGTTGAAGTCTGTGCCTGTCTTGTTGGGTTGCAGAGCCAAACCAGACGGTTATAGCGGTGCAGATGACCAACTCCCCGAAATGTAGCCTCTCGATGTTCCCTTTAGTCTTTCCTTTTCAGAATTTAAGTTCCAGAGGGTGTTTGGCTCTCCTAGAAGGCAGTTTCCTTAAAAAACAAACAGGTACTTCTCAACTTACGACCACTTACTTAGTGACCGAAGATACAACAGCACTGAAAAAAGGGACTTACGACCGTTTTTCACTCTTACGACCGTTCCTGCGTTCCCCCTCACGGTCCCATGATGAAAATTCGGACGGCTCGGCAACCGTCTCGTAATTACGATGTTTGCCACGTCCCAGGGTCACGCGATCCCCTTTTGCGTCCCTCCGATAAACGTCAGAGGGGAAACCCCGATTCACTTAACGACCGGGTTGCAGGGATTCAGCTCACGACCGTGGCAAGCAAGGTCGTAAAGTGGAGCATCTGTGAATTCACCTCACTAACTGGGGCAGGCTGGGTCGTAAAATGGAGCAGAATCCACTGAACAACTCCCTGGCTTTTGGGAAAAGAAATTTGGGGGCTCACTTGTGGTCGTAAGCCGAGGACTACCTGTGGTTGCCCAAGGGGCAAGTGCCTTCTTCATCTTTATCCGAGCACGGTATTGGTATGCACAATGAGTAGGGAGTCAGTATATTAATTAAACGTCCATTAATACAGCGTGCACAATCCCTTTGGGTTTATGGCCTCAGCGCATGGGAGGCCCAGAGCAGAGCGAGGAGTTGGCTAAGGCTCCCCCCCCCTCTCTTTGCCCAAATGTCAAATCACAGGAGTGACATCTGTGGTTATATTTGGCTTTGAATGCTGATGCTTCTGCTGTTCCAGACTTTGGGGCTGGGGTGGAGAGACAGCATTATGGGCTTCGGAGTCTGCTTTTAAGCTCAGCTTTTTCAAATTTTATCACCTGGGCCATTTGAGAAGGAAATTATCCGTGGATTGGAGTTTCTAGTTTAGCATTAAACTACGGTTGGATAGGTTGATACCCCGTTTCCCTGAAAATAAGAGCCCAGCTAAGATTATCGGCCAAATGGACGCATTTAGAACAATGTTTTCCCCCCAAAATAAGACCTAACTGGAAAATAAAGCTCTCATGAGTCTTTTGGAGCAAAAATGAATATGACCCAGTCTTATTTTCGGGGAAACACGGTAGATGATAGATAAGATACATTGAGTGGATAGATAGATTGGTAGAGATGATAGAGATAGATAGAATTCTGGGAGTTGAAGTCCACCTCTCTTAGACCAGAATGAGGTTCTGAGAGTTGAAGTCCATCTCTCTTAAACCAGACTGAAGAATTCTGGGTCTTGAAGTCCATCCCTCTTAAAACAGACTGAGGAATTCTGGGAGTTGAAGTCCACCTCTCTTAAACCAGACTGAGGAATTCTGGGACTCGAAGTCCACCTCTCTTAAACCAGACTGAGGAATTCTGGGACTCGAAGTCCATCCCTCTTAAACCAGACTGAGGAATTCTGGGAGTTGAAGTCCATCCCTCTGAAACCAGACTGAAGAATTCTGGGTCTTGAAGTCCACCTCTCTTAAACCAGACTGAGGAATTCTGGGAGTTGAAGTCCACCTCTCTTAAACCAGACTGAGGAATTCTGGGAGTTGAAGTCCACCTCTCTTAAACCAGACTGAAAAATTCTGGAATTAAAGGCCATCCCTCTTAAACCAGACTGAAGAATTCTGGGTCTTGAAGTCCATCCCTCTTAAACCAGACTGAAGAATTCTGGGAGTTGAAGTCCACCTCTCTTAAACCAGACTGAGGAATTCTGGGAGTTGTAGTCCATCCCTCTTAAACCAGACTGAGGAATTCTGGGAGTTGAAGTCCACCCCTCTTAAAGCAGCCATGGTCGAGACACATGGCTCTCCTGAGCCATAACATACTGGAGTTTTGGGGTCCCCCACCTCCCTGCCCTCCATCTCTCTCTCTCTCTCTCTCTCCCCCACCCCCACTCCCTGAGCAGCTGCCTCCTCCTTCTCTTTTAATTCTTTTTCTGCCTCCCCCCTCCCCCCCCACAGAAAAATTGTAAGTAAAATAGATGGCGACCAGGATGGGTTTGTAACGGTGGAGGAGCTCAAAGCCTGGATTAAGTTTGCTCAGAAGCGCTGGATTTACGAGGACGTGGAGCGCCAGCAGAAGGGCCACGACCTCAACGGGGACGGCCTGATTTCGTGGGAGGAGTATAAGAACGCCACCTACGGCTACGTCCTAGGTAGGTCGGGCCCTTAAACCGCCCCTCCCTAGGCTCAACCTTCCCCCCCCCTCCCCCCCTTTTGTCTTGTAGCGCCATTGTGAGCAAAATAGACACGGATAAGGATGGGTTTGTGACCGAGGGGGAGCTGAAGGACTGGATTAAGAAGGCGCAGAAGAAGTACGTCTCTGAGAACGTAGCGCGCCAGTGGCAGGAGTATGACTTGAACCAAGATGGCTCCATCTCCTGGGAAGAGTACAGGAATGTCACCTATGGCACTTACCTGGGTAAGGGGCAAGCAGGGAGGAGCAGCAGCCCTGCTGTCCAGCCGGGGTGGGGGTGGGAGGCTCGAAATGAAGGCAGATTGGGGGGGGGGAAACGGGGCAGCGAAGCCTGCCGTGGGGGGGTCAGGCTGGATGACCACTTAGGACCAAGGGAGGGTCAGGCTGGGCTCCCCCCCCCCTCCCCGTTTCCTGCTCTCCCCCTTTTTAAAGTCTAAAACGCAGAAGGCACTCAGGGAGTCAAACCCCGAGGCTGGTTAGGGGTGGCCTCTTGAGTGGGGAAGCTTGTGATGGGGGGGGGGGGCTGGACGGGATGACCTCTTGAGGTCCCAGTTCTAGGATTCTGCAAAAGACTGAAGGAGGAGGCGGAGGGGGGAGGTTGTCATGCCGGAGCCTATAGACCCACATTTCCTGCTTTCAAGTTGAATGCAGAATTTTTGGAGTCAAACGGTCATGCCGAACTCGGGGAAATCAAACCGAGTCCACAGGCTTACAGTTAATGAGCATGTCTGGCCAGGGAATTCTGGGAGTTGAAGTCCACAGTCTTACAGTTAATGAGCATGTCTGGCCAGGGAATTCTGGGAGTTGAAGTCCACAGGCTTACGGTTAATGAGCATGTCTGGCCAGGGAATTCTGGGAGTTGAAGTCCACAGGCTTACGGTTAATGAGCATGTCTGGCCAGGGAATTCTGGGAGTTGAAGTCCACAGGCTTACGGTTAATGAGCATGTCTGGCCAGGGAATTCTGGGAGTTGAAGTCCACAGGCTTACGGTTAATGAGCATGTCTGGCCAGGGAATTCTGGGAGTTGAAGTCCACAGGCTTGCGGTTAATGAGCATGTCTGGCCAGGGAATTCTGGGAGTTGAAGTCCACAGGCTTACGGTTAATGAGCATGTCTGGCCAGGGAATTCTGGGAGTTGAAGTCCACAGGCTTGCAGTTAATGGGCATGTCTGGCCAGGGAATTCTGGGAGTTGAAGTCCACAGGCTTGCAGTTAATGGGCATGTCTGGCCATGAAATTCCGGGGGTTGAAGTCCACAGGTTTACGGTTAATGAACATGGCTGGCCAGAGAATTCTGGGATTTGAAGTCCACAGGCTTGCAGTTAATTAGCATGTCTGGCCAGGGAATTCTGGGAGTTGAAGTCCACAGGCTTGCAGTTAATGAGCATGTCTGGGCAGGATATTCTGGGAGTTGAAGTCCATAGACTTAGTTAATTAGCATGTGGGCCAGAGAATTCTGGGAGTTGAAGTCCATGCACCTTGAAGCATGTCTGGCCAGGGAATTCTGGGAGTTGAAGTCCAGAGGCTTAAGTTCATTAACATGGCTGGCTAGGGAATTCTGGGGGTTGAAGTCCATGAACCTTCAAGCATGGCTGGCTGGGGAATTCTGGGAGTTGAAAGTCCACAAGTTTCATTAGCATATTAGCCACGGCATTCTGGGAGTTGAAGTCCACGCACCTTCCAATGGCAGAAGTTGGAAAACGCAGCCATAGAGCGTGTATAGCCGCCAACGTCATTTTTAAGGCAGCCTCTACTTTTGCTATTATTAAGAGCTTCGGGGAGCGGTTACTCTTCAGCTGGGTTCTGCTTGCTGGGCCTTGGCCGTCTTTGGGCCTAGCTGCATGCGGTGCATTTTATCACCAAGGGCAGATTAAACCACGTTCTTGGTCTGACTTCGGTGAGGTCACATAACCAGGGATGGCAAACAGCACGCACTCCCCGAGGAGCCGCCACCCCGAAACAGATAAAGCAATTTTCCCAAGCGACAACTGGATTTTCTTGTCTTTTTTCTGGTGAAGACGTTTCGCTTCTCCTTCAAGAAGCTTCTTCAGCTCTGACTAGATGGTGGAGAAATTGAAGGATTGATACTCCTTGCAGACAGCTGATCATTTGTATCCTTTTAGAGAGTCGTTGAGGCCACTTGGAGGTTTGTCTGTGTCCTCAGGGTCACACCTGAGTGGTGCCAATGGGTGTGGAGCCTTCTTGGAATTGCACACACTCCTTTGGCTCCACACAATCCATTCACACCAGGTCAGGTAGCCCTGAGGACACAGACAAACCTCCAAGTGGCCTCAACGACTCTCTGAAAGGATGCAAACGGCCAGTTTCCTGCAAGAAGTATCAATCCTTCCATTTCCCCACCATCCAGTCAGAGTTGAAGAAGCTCCTCGGATGAGAGGTGAAACGTCTTCAAAAGAAAGTCCAGTTGCCTCCTGAAGAAAAGGAACCTTTGGGACAACGAATCTCTACAGACAATTTTTCCAGATAACCCCAAACCCTGAAAGTTGACCCTGGTGTCCTCGTCGAGCAAAGATCTCCACGCTTCCTGGTTCTAGAACATTGAAGTCGGCAAAGCAGCCCTCCGATTGCGCTGCCAGGCAGGCAGTCCTTAACTTACGACGTCCTTTGTCGTCGTAAGTGGAGGACGGCCTGAACTTTGGGCTGGGACTACGCCTGGGATGTGGCAACGTTTGGGCTGCTGTATATTGTTGAAGGACGGTTGCATAAGTCGCCCTTTGGTAACAACCCATCTCTGCCGTTCAGACGATCCGGACCCCGACGACGGCTTCAATTACAAGCAGATGATGGTGCGGGACGAACGGCGGTTCAAAATGGCCGACCAGGACGGAGACCTGCTGGCGACCAAGGAGGAATTCACGGCTTTCCTGCACCCTGAAGAATACGACTACATGAAGGACATCGTCGTGCAGGTGGGTGGCTTAATCTAGCGAGGCATCGCAGGCAGTCCCCGACTTACGACCCCAATGGAGCCCCAGATTTCCGTGACTGAGTGAGAAGTTTGCTAAGAGAGTTAGTTTTGCCCCGTTTTACGACTGGGGTAAGGGAGAAGTTTGCTAAGAGAGTTAGTTTTGTCCCGTTTTACGACTGGGCTGAGCAAGAAGTTTGCTAAGAGAGTTAGTTTTGTCCCGTTTTACGACTGGGCTGAGCGAGAAGTTTGCTAAGAGAGTTAGTTTTGCCCCGTTTTACGACTGGGTTGAGCGAGAAGTTTGCTAAGAGAGTTAGTTTTGCCCCATTTTACGACCGGGCTGAGCGAGACGTTTGCTAAGAGAGTTAGTTTTGTCCCGTTTTACGACTGGGCTGAGCAAGAAGTTTGCTAAGAGAGTTAGTTTTGTCCCGTTTTAAGACTAGGGTTAAGTCAATCATGGCAGTTCTTAACAGGTTGTTAAGTGAATCTGATTTCCCTCCCGTTGACTTTTGCTCATCAGAAGGTCGCAAAAAGAGGTTTGCATGACCCTAGGGTGCTGTGACTGTCATAAACATGAGTCATCCAAGCATCCAGATTTTGATCATGTGATTGTGGGGAGCTTGCAACGGTCGTCAGTGTGAAAAAGGCCACCTGTCTCTTTTTCCAATGCCGTTGTAACTCTGAATCGTCGCTGAACGGAACTGTTGTAAGTCGAGGACTGTATTTATCCTTTGGTTTTGATATATTTCACTTCCTGATGTTTCTCTGCTGTCTAATTCTGGAGGCTCTCTGCTCCTAGGGTCCAAATACAGCTCATGGTGTTGTTGCCCGCTAGCGGCCAGCGGCGCTGGGGGCAGAGTTGGACAGTAGTGAGGAGGTTGGGGAGGAGCATGGGCCAGTTCTAGACTCTGGGGGAGACTCTGACGAGGGCTCTGTGTTGGAGGCAGAGATGGGGTCAGGGCCATCCGACAGTTGCCTTCGGAGTTGGAGATCAGTGGGGAAGAAGAACAACTGGAGCCTGTTCCCAGTGTGCACATGCACAGAGCTGCCAGAAGAAGGGAACAACTAAGGAACACGAGGCAGAGATGGAGCCAGGGCTGTCTGACAGTTATCAGCTACCTTTGGAGTCGGAAATCAGTGGGGCAGAAGAACAGCTGGAGCCTGTTCCCAGTGTGCGCAGGCACAGAGCTGCCAGAAGAAGGAAACAGCTAAGGAATAAGGGTCAATTTGGGAGTAAAGGCACAGGTAGATGGTGAATGGCTGCTCCCAGAGGGAATAAAAGAGGAACGAAGGGGGAATGGGGTTTTGCAGAAGACAATTAGTTCATTTAATTAGTGTGAAAATCTGTTCCTGATTTCTTGCCAAATCATTGCTGCTACAGCTTGGCATTCGGAAGTTATCGGCCTGGCAACTCTCCAAGCCTGATAAAGGTCTGTCATTGTGAACTATTTTGAAAGACTTGTTGGCCGGGACTTTGCTGGAGAGGAATTCACTGTAAATTAAATAAAAGGGGTTTTATTGAGACAGGGACTCGGCTTTGTGCTGTTGGGGAAGCCTAGGTCAGAAACACATAAAATCATCGACTCAATATTAAAAAAAAGAAAGTCTAAACGTTAGAGGGGAAAATGGGTTAGGGGTACAGACGATACGCGGGGTGAGTCTTTAATCTCTAGATTAAAAGTCGCCTCGATATTAAAAAAAGAGGTTGAGACTCTAGAAAGAGCGCAGAGAAGAACAACGAAAATATTATTATTATTATTATTATTATTATTATTATTATTATTATTTATATACCGCTCCTCTCCCAAAGGACTCGGAGCGGTGCACAGCCATACAATTAAAACATTGAATATATTAATGAAAAGGATTAGGGCAGCGATCCCTAACCTTTGTAACTCTTGGGAGGGGGGAGGAAGGAGAGGGGAGTGGGACCACTTACTCAAGAGAGAAGTTTTTTTTTTGGGGGGGGGGGGGGGCGCGATCTCGCGCTTCTTCGGACTTCCCCGACGCTCTAGAAAGAGTATCCTTCGCGCCCTGGCTCCACTCAGCCTCTGCTCTCGCCGCTCCATTTTGAGCTTATTATTGTTTTTTTCTGCCATGGTTCTTAAGTTGAACCTGTTGTTAAGCAGATCACACAGCTGTTAAGTGAAGCGTCCTCCTCTGCCACCGCACTGTGGAGCGTCGACCTCTTCAGGAGTTGCACCCCACTCTTCGCTCGTTCTTCCCCGGGCGTTTCGTTTACAGCGTTTGTTTCTGTTGAGACGGTTGTCGTTTGCCGCTCTGGGTTTTGCCCTCCGTTTGTTTCTGTGTTGGGGTGCGTTTCACACTACATTGTTTCACACTACATTGTTTCACACTACATTGTTTCACACTACATTGTTTCACACTACATTGGGGGTCAGCTTCATTGAGGTCTTGAAGCAAATTGGTAGAATGGGATTCAAAATCCTAATGCTTGACCTAGTGGTGAAGGCACCAGGCTAGAAATCAGGAGACTGGGAGTTCTAGTCCTGCCTTGGGCATGAAAGCCATCTGGGTGACTTTGGGCCAATCACCAGGAGACAGGGAGTTCTAGTCCCGTCTTAGGCATGAAAGCCATCTGGGTGACTTTGGGCCAATCACCAGGAGACGGGGAGTTCTAGCCCTGCCTTAGGCATGAAAGCCATCTGGGTGACTTTGGGCCAATCACGAGAAAGGGAGTTCTAGTCCCGCCTTAGGCATGAAAGCCATCTGGGTGACTTTGGGCCAATCACCAGGAGACGGGGAGTTCTAGCCCTGCCTTATGCATGAAAGGCAACTGGGTGACTTTGGGCCAATCACAAGGAGATCGGGAGTTCTAGTCCCGCCTTAGGCATGAAAGCCAATTGGGTGACTTTGGGCCAATCACGAGAAAGGGAGTTCTAGTCCCGCCTTAGGCATGAAAGCCATCTGGGTGACTTTGGGCCAATCACCAGGAGCCTGGGAGTTCTAGTCCTGCTTTAGGCATGAAAGCCAATTGGGTGACTTTGGGCCAATCACCAGGAGACGGGGAGTTCTAGTCCCGCCTTAGGCATGAAAGCCATCTGGGTGACTTTGGGCCAATCACAAGGAGACTGGGAGTTCTAGTCCCGCTTTAGGCATGAAAGCCAGCTGGGTGACTTTGGGCCAATCACAAGGAGACAAGGAGTTCTAGTCCCGCCTTAGGCATGAAAGCCAACTGGGTGACTTTGGGCCAATCACCAGGAGACAAGGAGTTCTAGTCCCGCCTTAGGAATGAAAGCCAACTGGGTGTCTTTGGGCCAGTCCCTCTCTTTCAATCCGACCCACCTCAGAAGGTTGTTGTTGTGGGAAAAATAGGAAGATTAGATCTGTTCACTGCCTTGAGATGTTTATATTAAAATTGAGAAATAAAATAAATAATGCTGCCCCTGTTGTTGTTTTTCTCTACAGGAAACCATGGAGGATATCGATAAGAACGGAGACGGCTTCATTAATTTGGAAGAATACATAGGTGAGTTGTGGCCAGATCCTGCCGTGGCCCCCGGTTGTTAAACCCCAGGAAGGGCCATTGGGGCCCTTCATTGGCTTGTGCCCCGTGTTCCCCTGGGGGTGCCCTCACTGAAACATTTGGAACCTGTCCTGGGTTGGCACCTAACTGAACGATCAAACTTGGGTTACCAATCTAGTCCTCGACTTAACAGCCGTTCATTTAGTGACCGAAGTTACAACATTGCTGGAAAAAACAGGATTTGGGACTGGGTTTTTTTTACACACTTAACGACCGTTGCAGCGAGCTTCCGACACGGAAAGTCAACGGGAAAGCCAGCTTCGCTTAACAGCTGTGTTACTCACTTAGAAGGACCGCCGCCTTTCGCTTCGCCGTTGGGGCGAGACAGGTCATAAAACGGGACCCTTAGCCACAGCATTTAGGCTTATAGGCCCCCACCTCCTTTTTCACTCGCAGAGCAGTTGAATCACGTAAGCATTATTCGCATATCGGTCCCCCGACTGGTTTGACGCCAAAGAAACAGCCGTCTCGCTTAGCGACGGGAATATGGGGCTCCATTTTGTTGGCCGTAAGCCCAGGACCGCCGGCGTTCTGTCGTTCAACAGGGAGGACCCGACGGTTATAATTGAGATCCTCTCTTTTCCCCGGGCGTTCTCTCCTCAGGTGACATGTACAGCCACGACGGGAACACGGAGGAACCCGAATGGGTCAAGACGGAACGAGAACAATTTGTGGAGTTCCGGGACAAGAACCACGACGGGAAGATGGACAAGGAAGAGACCAAAGACTGGATCCTGCCCTCCGATTACGACCACGCCGAGGCCGAAGCGCGGCACCTGGTTTACGAGTCGGATAAGGACAAGGTGAGAGGACTTGTTCTGACTTAGACCTTCCCAAGACCACGAAGCCGACTTCTCGTCCCGATAAACCGAAATACATAAACCAAAATACATAAACCGAAATAATAAATAAAATAATAAATAAATAAAACCCCTTTTATTTAGGTTAAAGGGAATTCCTTTCCAGCAAAGTCCCGGCCAACAAGAGATTGCACACAACGACAGACCTTTATCAGGCTGGGAGAGTTGCCAGATCAATAGCTTCCAAATGCCACACTGTAGCAGCAATGACTTGGCAAGAAGTCAGGAACAGATCTTCACACTAATTAAACCAACTAATTGTCTCCTGCAAACCCCACTCACCTTTCGCTTCTCTTTTATTCCCTCTGGAATCCCCCTTTGTTTTCACTCCCATGTCTACCCTTGTTCCTTAGCTGTTCCCTTCTTCTGGCAGTTCTGTGCCTGCGCACACTGGGAGCAGGCTCCAGCCGTTCTTCTTCCCCACTGATCTCTGACTCTGAAGGCAGCTGGTAACCATTGGACGGCTCCCGCCCCATCTCTGCCTCATGTTCCTTAGTTGTTCCCTTCTTCTGGCAGCTCTGCGCATGCGCACACTGGGAACAGGCTCCAGCTGTTCTTCTTCCCCACTGATCTCCAACTCGGAAGGCAGCTGATAACTGTCGGACGGCCCTGACCCCATCTCTGCCTCCGACGCAGAGCCTTCCCCAGACTCCAGGACTGGCCCAGGTTCCTCCCCAACCTCCTCATTGTTCTGCTGGCGGGCTACAACAGGACTTCCTCCTGGGCAGAGAGGCGCACCTGCCTTTCTCGCCCAGGGTTTTTCTCACCAGCTCAGCTGAGAGCAGGAGTTACTCCTTCTGGAAGGCTCCGTGGAAAGAAGGGGAACCAGGCTGCACATCTGCATGCTCTCTCCCCTCCCCATTCCATTAGGATGGGTCATTCTGGGCCTGGCGGGGGGGCTCAGGGGCAGCCTTTCGTCTTTGGGGGGTCCTGGGTGCTCTCTGAGCTTGGTCGCTTTCTTGCAAGACCCAAAGTTGCTTTTTCAAAAAGGGGCAACTGGACTTTCCTGCAAGACGTGGTTTTGTGACCCAACTAGGGAGCACGATCAGTGTTAGAGGGGGGAATGGTATTTGTGGGGAGGAGGAAGAGGAGAAAGGGAAGGAGCAGAAGGGGCGGGGTGGAGGAGGACGATGGGGTGCTCTCTGACCTTGGTGGTTTTCTTGCAAATGTTTTGTGACCCAACTAGGGAACCTCATCAGTGCTGGAAGAGTGGGGGAGTTTGCATAAAGGAGGAGGAGAAGGAAAAACGAGGCAGAGAAGGAAAAGGAATGAAGGGGAGGAAAGAAGGAAGGAGGAGGAAGAATGAAAGGGAGGACAAGAATGAGGAAGAGGAGGAGTGGAACAATGAAAGAAAAGGAAGGAAGGAGAGGAAGAAGGAAAGAGAAGAGGAGGAATGAAGGGAAGGAAAAGAATCAGGAAGAGGAGTGGAACAATGAAAGAGGAGGAATGAAGGAGAGGAAAGAAGGAAGGAGGAGGAATGGAAGGGAGGAAAAGAATGAGGAGGAGGAGGAGGAGGAGGAGGAGGAGGAGGAGGAGTGGAACAATGAAAGAGAAGGAATGAAGGGGAGGAAGAAGGAAGGAGAAGAGGAGGAAGAAAAAGGAGGCCGAAGGAATGAAGGGGAGGAAAAGAATGGAGGGGAGGAGGGGAACAATGAAAGAGAAGGAATGAAGGAGAGGAAAGAAGGAAGAGAAGGAATGAAAGGGAGGAAGAGGAGAAGGAGGAGTGGAACAATGAAAGAGAAGGAATGAAGGAGAGGAAAGAAGGAAGAGAAGGAATGAAAGGGAGGAGGAGGAGGAGGAGAAGGAGGAGTGGAACAATGAAAGAGGAGGCATGAAGGAGAGGAAGGAAAGAGGGGAGGAGAAACAGAAGAGGAAAAAGGAGGGACTCCCTGAGCATGGTGGGTTTTTTTTCTCGCAGACTTTTCATCACCCAACTAGGGAACATTATCAGTGCTAAATTGGAAGCAAGGTTTGAAGAGGAAGAGGAGGAGGAGCAGGAAGAAGAATAGGAGGACTGTGGGGGGTCCTGGGTGGATTCTCCAAAGTCGGTTGCTTTTTCCCCCCCCCCCGCAGACGTTTCGCGACCCAGCTAGCTTACGCCTTCAGGCTCCCTCCCAATCGTTTGACCTTTGGTTTCCTTCCCTTTTCCCAGGACGGCAAACTCACCCGAGAAGAAATTGTGGACAAGTACGACCTGTTTGTGGGCAGCCAGGCCACGGATTTCGGGGAAGCCTTAGTACGACACGACGAGTTCTAAGCCACGAAATCATCATCATCTTCTTCTTCTTCTTCGTTTTTTTTCAAAAAAAGGAAGAATTGGGGGGAGAGAAGAAGAGGGTCGTTTTTTTCTTTTTTTTAACCGTTTCAGGATTAACACAAGAAAAGGGGACTCCGTTTTCAGCCGAGAATTTGGGGCGGGGGGAGGAAGAGGAAGAGGAGGAGGAGGAGGAGGAGGAAGAGAACCAGCCCCTCCCCACTGGTTCCATCGTCCTTGCTTTCCCCCCACCCCCCTTCACACGCCCCCACTCCCCCGACTTCCCTCCCCCTCCAAGGTGGGAGGTCAGTATTTTGAGACCGTCGTCGACGTGTTTGGGTTCAAACCCCGAGTTTTGTTTTTTTTTTGCTTTTGGGGTTTGGGTTGTTCCCCCCCCCCCCCCCGTTTTTTAAAATAGATTTGCATGTTCTTTTTATGTCTTAACAATTTCGGTTTTATTTTTGTATTAGTTTTATTTTTATTTTTTTTCTGGGGGGGGGTTTGGGGTTTCCGTGTGAAAATGAAGAGCGCTTCTCCCCAAGCGTTAGGCCCATGGGGGGGGGGAAGGCCCCGTCTCCCCCCCCCCCACACATCTTTTTTTAAAAAAAGGGGCTTTTTTTGAAGCCGCAAAGTCAGAATGCCGGAGAACAAGAACACGGCCGAGTGGGGTGGGGTCTACACTCAAAAGACCCCCCCCCCCTTTCTTGTTCTTCATCTTTCACGCGACTCAAAAGAGGCCGAGAAAAGGAATTGTGGGATTTTAACTTCTCTGCCTTCCGGGCATGGAGGTTTCCCCCGCTTCGAAGGCTCTGCGTCTGTGTGCCTGTGTGTGTGAGATATTTAGGTTTCTTTGGGTATTTTCCCACGTTTTATATATATATATATATATATATATATATATATATATAGAGAGAGAGAGAGAGAGAGAGAGAGAGAGAGAGAATGACAGCTAGAGAGAGAATGAGAGAATGAGAGAGCTAGAAAGAAAATGAGAGAAAGAGAATGAGAATGAGCTAGAAAGAATGAGAGGAGAGAAAGAATGAGAGAGAAAGAATGAGAGAGAGAATGAGTGAGAGAATAAGCTAGAAAGAATGAGAGGAGAGAAAGAAAGAATGAGAGAATGAGAGAGAGAGAAAGAGAATGAGAGAAAGAGAGAATGAGCTATTAAGAATGAGAGGAGAGAAAGAGAATGAGAGAGAGAAAGAGAGAATGAGCTATTAAGAATGAGAGGAGAGAAAGAAAGAATGAGAGAGAGACTTTAAAACATCTTCCAACCTTCGGACATCCTCCAGAGTGGTGCCCCTCTTGTGCCTCAGTTTCCCCAGCATCCCTCAAATGGCGTCCTTGGCAGGAGCTGCATGGTTGGCGGTGGACTTTTTTTTAAACCTGGGACTCTTCGTTAACTATTCGAGTTTGGTGATCTCTGCTTGGTCTCCGCTCCCAGGCTTAAAAAAACGGGAGATTGCCGAAGCGGTGAGGTTGAATTGGGTCAGTCCCAGAGCCAAAGTCACCAACCTAGCTTTTTTTAAGACACCACCCTCCAGGATTGTAGAATTAAGGGGGGGGATGAACCCCCCCCCCCAATTGGGTCTTTCGAAGGAGAAAGGGGGCAGCTGGCACCCCGAAGGATGTCTGGATATATTCTGCATTTTTGAAGTGCCTTTTTTTTTTCATTTAAAAAGCAGTTTGACCAAGGAAAGGAAGTTTGGGGAAGCCAGGCCAAAACAGGCAGAGAAGCACACTCCTAAAATTAACACAAAATTAAAGTTTCCTTCCGTGCTTCCGGCCAGCTAGGTGGCTGGAGGGGGGGGGGGCGGTCAGGTGGGGAGATACAAAGAGATCCAACCCCTCCACAAACCCTAATCTGTCAGGGTAGAAGCCCTTCCCTCGCTGGAAATGTCAAATCTGCCCTCTGTCCTTTGCTTTGATTTTTTTTTTTGGGGGGGGGGGGGGGGGGAGAGAAATGACACCATCTCCCGTCCGGGAATTTTTCCCCGCCGCCTCAATATTTGGCAAGGGAACTAACAGCCACCTTTGCTTAAAACAGAATAGTCTCCAAACTTGGCAATTTTTCACACTTGTGGACTTCAACTCCCAGAATTTGAAGCCCACAAGCCTGAACAGTTGCCATGTTTGGGGGACCCCCCCCCCCCGCTTCCCGGGCTTCAAACTCCCCTCCTCCCCCCCCCCCCTCCATTTGGGTGTCCGGTTTGCCGAGAGACGGCTTCTTTTGCAAAAGTTGTCTAGATTTGGGCAGGATTTGCATTTTGAAAGGCTGCTGCATTTGTTCACATCTGTTCCTCTCCTGAACAGGCCGGCTCCTTCTGAGCGTTTGCAAATGAAATAATGCTATTTTTTTTTCCCCCCACACCCTCCTCACCCTGCCAAACTTTAAAAAAAAAAAAGGAGAACATTTTCCTAGGTGCACAGCCCTCTTCTTCCCACCTGGCTTCCTAAACACTACTAATTTCTTAGCAAGGTTTTTTTTTTCCCCCAGGTGTGTGGATAGGTAAACGTGGATACTTGAAACAGTATTACTTCCTGGTCATTTTTTTATTATTATTTTTATTTTTTTTCAATCCCCTTAAAAGTGTGCAAATGGGAAGGAAAAGATTTTTGTTTCGATAACACTAAAAAAAAGGGGGCCGGCCAGTCTGGCCACGGATTTGCCACCGGTGCGTGGCCCTCGGCTAGCCAAACACTGCAATGGGGCACCGCAGCCATCCTTTTTCAGGAGAAGCAGGTGAGAGGCCGAAGCAGGGCAGGAAATGGGGCCGATCAGTAGCCCCACCAGGTGTTTCTCTACCTGGAAGTTGGTAATAGATTACCTGGTCGTCTTTTTTTTTCTTTCCTTTTTTTTGGCAATCGTGGCTCACAGCGCCTGGTGAAACTCAGGGGGTTAGGGGGGCCTTTAGCAACTTTGCACGGCTTGGGAAACGGCCTGTTATTACTCCAGAGGGGGAGTTTAGGCTCAGCTTTGAAAAGTGCCCCCCACCCACCCACCCAATTTTGGGTTTCAGGTGCTTCGCCGTAGAGGCGGGGCGCAAGCTTTCGTGTCACCTTTACAGGTAACAGGTGTGGGACAGGTCTTGAAACCCATTTTTACAATCTTGGCGGTGTTCCTCGTTGGATGTTCTTCCGGTTATTCGAAAAGTTGGTGGGGAAAGGAAAGGAAAAGAAAGAGAAGGAAAGAAAGGAAAAGGCTTCCCTCTCTCCATCGCCAATCTTTGAGAAGGCTTTTCTTATACAGCATCCGTGGAGTTTTATATAATGTACAACAGACAAATGGTGTCTTAATAAAATTGTTTACATCCTTCTTGTTGCGTCGTGTGCAGTGGTGGGATTCAAGTTTTTTACTACCGGTTCGGGGTGGGGGGGCGTGGGCATGGCAGGGGAAGGATATACTGCAAAATCCTCCCCATCCCACTAACCTGCTTTCCAGCTCCGTTCTCCTGTGCAGGGCAACCAAAGAAGACCCAGCCGATCAGCTGGGACTCGATGGGAGGCAGAGAAGAGATGGGGGTTGGCGGGGCCAGTCAGAGGCAGGATTGGCCGATTCTGTGAACTACTCAGAATTTCTGCTACTGGTTCTTCCAGAACCGGTCCAAACCAGTTGAAGACCACCTCTGTTGTGTGGTTTGCTGTTCAGGTGTGTGCGAGCTGGGTACCCGAACAGCCGATTTGTGGGTGGACAGAAAGGGCCCATCCTGTTAAGCTGCAATTTTATTTCCATGGGGATCAGTTAGATACTCCTTGGCAGGAGAGAAAGGGAAATCTCGCCCTCCTGCGGATCTTTCCCCAACAACGGGTTTAGAGACATGGGACATGCATGTGTTTTAAAAGAACTTCGTGGTGCAGTGGGGTGGGGTGGGGAGGGGTCTCTTTTTTGGCATAGTCATCGTCTTGATCGCGTTCCAACGTGCAGAGTGGCTTCTGGACCTGGTCTTGGTGGGCTTCTCAATTCTTGGGGCTGACTTGACTGGAGGACGCTGAAGAAACCTCCGTCTTCTGAGAGGTCACGTCAGATTCATCCGTGATAGGTTTGCCGCACACGGTTTCCATGATGCAGGAACGGAACTGGGAAGGGAGGGAGACAGGAGTTTTATGACTGCCGGAGAATTGGCTGAGAAGATCTCATAAAATACAGAATAGCAGAGCTGGAAGGGACCTCAGAGGCCTTTTTAGTCCACCCTCCTGCTCAGGCAGGAAACCCTATACCATGCCAGACAAATGGCTGTCCAGTCTCTTTGAAACCCTACAGGTGGCCAGCTGTTCCACTGGTTAATTGTCCTCATTGTTAGGAAATTTCTCCTTAATTCCAGAATGCTTCTCTCCTTGATTACTTTCCATCTCTTCTTTCTTGTCTGTGGAAGTTCAGGATTGTCCCAAAAGTGCTTTTTTTCAAGAGGCAACTGGACTTTCTGGTTTTTCCTTTGAAGAAGTTTCGCTTCTCATCCAAGAAGCTTCCTCATGAGTTGAAGAATCTTCTTGGATGGGAAGCGAAACGTCTTCAAAGCAGAAAGTCCATCTGCCTCTTGAAAATGCACCTTTGGGACATCCGTTCTTTCTCGTTCTGCTTTCAGATGCTTCGGATGGTCCCTGACTATCTTGTCTGCTTACGCATGAGGCAATCTACACTATGATTGGTTGCTTTGGGTGTAAAGGGGAAGTTTCCCTCCCCGCCCCGCCTTTTTTCTTCTGTGTACCCTGCATGTTCTTTAGATTTACCTCACAATGTTCCTGTGTCCCTGACTATCTTGGCTGCTCATGCATGAAGCAATCTGCACTGTGATTGGTTGCTGTGAGTATAAATGTGGGGGAGGGTTTCCCTTTTTTCCCGCCTTTTTCTCCTATGGCTCTGCATGCTGTTTAGATTTACCTCACGATGTTCCTATATCCCTGACTATCTTGTCTGCTCGTGCATGAGGCAATTTGCACTGCGATTGGTTGCTGTGGGTATAAAAGGGGAGTTTCCCTTTCTCCCCCTCCTTTTTTCTTCTTCCGTGTGCTCGGTATACTGTCTGAAGATTTACCTCAGGATGTTCTCGACTCTCTTGTCTGCTGAAAGTATAAGCGTGAAATATATTTATATAAAACTAGATCTTCGTGTCAGCGTCTCTGACTTCATATGGACACCTGCTGTACAATTCCCTGACGAAGCAGTTTCACTGGACCTTTACGTGTAAACTTGGTCTTTTTGCACCTGACACACTCACCTGCTTGTTCATGAAGCAGTAGATGATGGGGTTGTAGACGCAGGAGCTCTTGGAGAAGAAGGCAGGGATGGTGACCAAGCGCAGGTCGAGGCCGTGCTGAGGGTTGTTCACCATGTACATGGCCATGGCGGCGTACGGAATGTAGCAGGTGCAGAAGGATCCCACCATCACTACCACCATGCGGGAGACCTCTCGCTCGGCCTTCTGGGTGGTGGCCGACTCTTGCTGCTGAGCGGCTACCTATGGACAGAAGAGTCTGTGACATTTTACAGCACTGATGAGGTGACCTAGTTGGGTCATGAAATGTTTGAAAGAAAACAGCCATGCTAAGAGACCATCAAGAACTCACAGTTGGGTCGTGAAGTTTCTGCAAAAAAAATAATCAAGTTCCGAGAGCATCAAGGATCTTGCATTCCTCACCCTCCTCCTCACCCTCCTCCTCCTTTCCACTATACAAATCTCATTCCCCTCCAGCACTGATGATGTCCTCTAGTTGGGTCAGGAAATGTCTGCAAGAAAATGATCAAGTTCAGAGAGCATCAAGGAACCCACAGTCGTTCTCCTCCTCCTCCCTCTCCTCCTCCTCTACAAATCTCATTCCCTGCAGCACTGATGATGTTCTCTATTTGGGTCAGGAAATGTCTGCAAGAAAATAAGTTCAGAGAACATCAAGGAACCCACAGTTGTTCTCCTCCTCCTCCTCCTCCTCCTCCTCCTCCTCCTCCTCCTCCTCCTCCTCCTCCTCCTCCTCCCTCCTCCTCCTCCTCCTCCTCCTCCTCTTCCTCCTCCTCCTCCTCCTCCTTTCCACTCTACAAATCTCATTCCCCTCCAGCACTAATGATCTTCTCTAGTTGGATCAGGAAATGTCTGCAAGAAAATAAGTTCAGAGAACATCAAGGAACCCACAGTTGTTCTCCTCCTCCTCCTCCTCCTCCTCCTCCTCCTCCTCCTCCTCCTCCTCCTCCTCCTCCTCCTCCTCCTCCTCCTCCTCCTCCTCCTCCTCCTCCTCCTTTCCACTCTACAAATCTCATTCCCCTCCAGCACTAATGATCTTCTCTAGTTGGATCAGGAAATGCCTGCAAGAAAATAATCAAGTTCAGAGAGCATCAAGGAACCCACAGTCGCCGTCCTCCTCCTCCTCCTCCTCCTCCTCCTCCTTTCTGCAAACGCCACTCCCTTCTAGATGTTCTCTAGTTGGGTCATGAAATGTCTGCAAGAAAACCACCTAGCTCAGACATAAAAACTCATTCCTCCTCCTCCTCCTCACCCCCTCCTCTTGATTATAACATAAGCTACAATGAAAAGAAAGATTCAGATAAAAAAGGACAGTGCAGGATTTTAAAAGAAGAAGAAGAACGAAGGTGTTGACTTCCGACTCTTTCCAACACAATAAATTACGAAGAGTCTCAACTTTCTACATGACATCGAGTTATTACAAGCCACGTCTACAGTGGGCCTCCTGACAGTCTTGCATACGAGCTCTGGAGCTCATCTCCCAGAAGACTGCAAATCCATGCAGGCAGTCCTCGACTTACAACAGTTCATTTAGTGACCCGTTCAAAGTTATAACAGCGTTGGAAAAAAAGGGACTTACGGCTGTTTTTCACACTTACGACCCTTGTAGCTTCCCCATAGTCATGTGATCAAAATGCAGATGCTTGCTTCATATTTATGACAGTCGCCGTGTCCCGGGATCACTTTTTGTGACCTTCCGGCAAGCAAAGTCAATGGGGATTCACTTAACAACTGGGTTACTAACTTGTCAACTGCAGCAATTCGCTTAACAACTGGGGGCAAGAAAGGTCCTAAAATGGGGTGAAACTGATTGAACAATGGCCTTGTTTAGCAAAGGAAATTTTGGGCTCCATTGTGATCGTAAGTTGAGGACTACTGATAGTCCAGACAGAGCATCCGTGACTTACCGCCCGGAGGGCACCCAGAAGCCGTGCATAGGAGAAGATGATGATGGTCAGCGGTATGAGGAAGCAGAAAATGAAGAGGAACCACGAATAGTACTCGCTCTTGTATTTGGTGCCCACCGTGTACCAGTCGGGCCCGCAGGAACACTGCAGTCCTTCTGGGAGGAACCTGGAAGATGGAGAGACATTGCCAGGGATAGAATCATAGACTCCTACAGCTGGAAGGGACCTTGGAGGTCTTCTAGTCTAGCCCCCTGCTCAAGCAGGAGACCCTATACCATTTCAGACAAGTGACTGTCCAGTTTCTTCTTGAAAACCTCCAGTGATGGAGACCCATAACTTCTGGACGAAAGCTCTTCCATTGATTAATCATTCTCACTTTCAAAAATTTCCTTCTGGTTTCTAGACTGGACCTCTCTTCAACCATCTTCCACCCATTGCTTCTTGTCCTGGCCTCGGGTGCAACCCCCATCTTCTGAGACAGTACTGAAAGACAGCTATCATGTCCCCCCTAAGCAGGGGTGGTGTTATGCCCTGTCGGAGTCTGAATCTGAGGAGGAAGAGGAATAGCTGACAGGGAGTGGGAGTGTGGCTCCATTGGCTGTGGAGGAAACTGGGGAAGAGTAAAATCTGTCTGGGCAGAGCAGGGAAGAAATAGAACAAGGGAGAGGGAGTTCAGAGGAAGACCTAGGCCCATCCCCTCTTCATCCTAGAGCACAGAGGGAGGAATGGAGAAGAGAGCAACGAGTTGCATGGCTTACAGGGAAGGAAAGGGCCCTGATTCCCTTCATTAGCTGCAGCTGGAAACACAGTGTTTAAAAGAGATGCATACTGAGTGCGGCAGCTGCTGGGAGCACTGTGAGTTTATCTTGTATTGACTTTGCTTATCTGTATTCCTGGAATCCTCCCAACCGGGTTGAATTATTGCCGTCCCTTCACATCTGGAATTCCTCCTCCTGCCCTGCCAAACTAATGACCTCATCTTGCCTTGATTGGACTTATAGTTACAGTTTTCGTTGACCACGTTTTGGACTTGATTCTCTGCAGCCCAAGGCTGTTCCTGGGAAGAGTTTTTCTCCAGCCCAGAAGGTAACCAGGACACTGGGGGGCAAAGTTGGAGCTAATAAAGGGACTCCTACTGATTATCTGACTGTGTTGCCTTTGTGCCATACCCCTTTGGGTCATCACAGGTGGGATTCCAGTATAACAACCGGTTCGGTGATGGCACGCTTTGTGCACACGCTCCGCATTTTAAAAGAGCAGTGGGGGGGGGGGGGGCAGATGCTCATCACAGAGAACCGGTTCGCTGCCAGCCCGAATCTGTCCAAACCGTTAGAACCTCAGCCTCCCCTAAGCCTTCTCTTCCCTAGGCTAAACATACCTAATTCCCTTAGCTGGGCATCATATGATTTCGTCACATATTCGTTCAAGCAAGAATATGAAGGGAACCACAGAATCCTAGGGCTGGAAGGGACCTTAGAGGTCCTCTAGTCTGACAGCACCAACCCCCGCCCATACACCCTCCCGGACCAATGGTTATATGCAATTTTGTTTGTTCGTGATGACTCCCAGCGATGGAGGAGAAACTACTTCCTGGAGGAGAAACTAGCCCGGTTCCTCTCTCTGCCCATCAAACCTGCTCCAGCCGAAGAACGGGGGGAGAGCAACCCCGACTCCAATCACCCATGTGGTCGCCACCACCACCAGAGCGTGTTTGGCGTTGAAACGGAAGTTCCCCAGCGGCTTGCAGATCACGATGTAGCGTTCGAAGGCGAGGAAAGCCAAGGACCAGCCGGTGACCAGACCTGGGGACAACGAGCAGACAGACAGACACGGATAAAGGTGGGGAATTAGAAGTGGACAATTGCAGGAGCTCAGAATATGAACTTCCGACCAAGGTTGCGCCCTCAGCTCTCCCATCTCCAACCTTACTTTCAGGGCAGTGTTTCTCAACGTTGGCCATTTGAAGAAGGGTGGACTTCAACTCCCAGAATTCCCCAGCAGGCTTGCTTTAAGACACATGGACTGTACTAGCTGGAGACCCTGTGCTTCGCTACGAAACTATGTGGCTGGGCTTAGATTTGGGGAGGAAAATAAGGGGTGGGGCAAAATTCTGCCTCTGCCTACCAGTATCCATTGGTATTCATCTGGCTAGCGTCCTGCCGGTGTGTGAGAGAATAGAGGGCTGTTTGGAAACTGAAACAGTATTTGCTGTGTGAGCAAGGAGACAGTAAGGAGCCTGGGTGTGGCTTAGCTCAACTGTTCTGTCCTAAAGCTGCTTGGGGCTGTGAAACTGAACCTCCTCTGCTTGTGTTTTGCATTTGGAAGAGATTTCGTTTCAGGTGGGGAGGGGGAGTCGAACTCCTTAGCATCAGAGAATAATAATAATAATAATAATAATAATAATAATAATAATAATAATAATAATAATAATAATATAGGAAATACTCTAATGCTCTGATGGTCATTTGGAAAAATCCTTTCTTAGTGAGCACCTAGAAGCCAAGAGGAACATACGTGCTGAATTTCAAGTTTGTAGGCTTTACGGTCCTGGAGATTTTGTGATGATGTGTGAGTGCTTTTTTGCTCTTAGATAGATAGATAGATAGATAGATAGATAGATAGATAGATAGATAGATAGATAGATAGATAGATAGATAGGGAGAGAGAGAGAGAGATGATTAATGGACTCCTGCATTGGCTGCACTGTCAAATGTCCCTTAGTTAATACATTCTGATCTGAGGAACAAGACACACTACTTCAAATCCACTCATACAGAGGTTTCCAAACTTGGCCACTTTATGACTGGCGGACTTCCGCTCCCAGAATTTCCCAGCTGGGAAAATTCTGGTTGACCCCTGCATTATATTATTCACAAGGGCTTTCACCCAATATTTGAGAAGTATTAGATAACCTCCAAGAGGACTAGATCCACCTCAAACGCCCTAGATTATGACTTCCTTCATCTCCTACTCGGCTGGATCTGAAGGAGACCAGAGGTCGATCCATCTGAGAACCTCAGCCTTGATTGGATGGCTGGAAAATCCACTCAACCAGTGTGTCAGCTTTGGAAGCTTTGGGGGCGAGATTCAACTGAGCAGGTCTAAGTAGACAAAATCAAATTATTTTGTTAGTTCAAGGTCACGGAGTCTGGCACAGAATGAAATAAGGATCTTACCTTAGGACGGATCATGATTGGCCCATGTGATGTGATGACAGCCAAGAGGGGGGGGATAGATTTGTAGTTTGGAATATTGCAAGGAAGTCCGAAAACGTTCAGATTCGGGATTGCACAGATGTGCCAGTTTACTATCCAAATAATGGTACCTTTGTGTTGTGGTTCGCCGGCAGCAGGCGTGGACGGCTGAGGTCTCGGAGAGCGAGGACTCAGATGAGGGGCCTGCGTGGGATGCAGGGATGGGGCCAGGACCATCAGGGAGTGGAGTGCTGCCTTCGGAGATTGTGGACTGGCAGCAATGATGAAGAGGCCCCCGAGGAGCCTGTGCCCAGAGCGCATGCGCGCAGGGCTGCTTGAAGGAAAGAGCAGCTGCAGCAGCACGGGAGACTCGGGAGTAAGGCTGCAAGGTAATGGCCCCTCCCTGAGGAGATAAAAGCCAGCCTGAGAGACCGCAGTTCTTTGCAGAAGGCAAGTAAGTTTTACACTCGAGCCTGGTGGACCTAGTTGGTGTTTGGAGATTCTTTGTGTTGGAATTATTGCTTAGTAACTTTATCTGTTGTTCTTGGCAGCCTTGCAAAAGCTTGGCAAGGCTCTTTCTTATCGGAGCTAATTGGTTTGAAGCAGCCTTTTACCCGGGAAGGAACGGGATTCGTAAAGAAACATTAAAAGGTTGTGCTGTTATCTCTGTTTCGTGTTTGCTTCCTTGGAACCAGAACACTGAGATATGTCTGTCTCGGAGTTATTGATTGGAATGGAGGTTTGCTGGAATGCTGACACACTGTTTCTCTACCTGGATCGTTTTCAGCGGGGTGGACTTCAACTTGCAGGATTCCCCGGTCAGCTTGCTTTAAGAGGTGGAGAATTCTGGGAGTTGAAGTCTACACCTTTTATAAAATGGCCAAGATTGAGAAACACTGCCCTGAATATTCAACTCCCAGGATTCTCCAGCTAGTCCTGATGGCCACACCTCTTAAAACATGTGGCTGGGGACTCCTGGGAGTTGAAGTCCACTCCGATGACCAAGGTTGAGAACAAGACCCGCCTAGGGGGAAATCCCCTGGGTTGTTTCCCAGTCCTTGTACTTACCTGCCACCGTGCCTAGGAAGGCCTCCAACTTGCAGACTTGACGTCCGAAGAAGAAGTAACCTTGGGTGCTGGACAAGAAGACCGCGAGAACCGCAAAGATGCAGAAGATAAGTCCGGCAAGGGAGATGTTGACCAAGATGTAGTTGAGCGGCTGCCTCAACTTCTTGTACTTGACGGTGACGAAGAGGATGATGGCGTTGAGGGGCGTCCCAGCAAAGAAGACAAGGCCCATGAAGATGGTTTGGAAGTGGAAGGCCCACATGGGAGCGATGTGATACTGGGGGCCATCCCAGGGCTTCACGGAGGAGATGTTTTCATAGAGGTAGAAGTCTTCTTCTTCTTCAGACATCCTCCCAAGCCCAGGACACCAGTGTTGACCCTTCCGGAAGACTTCTCCTCCCCTATTATAGGACACCCATGGAGGACAAAGTCTGCTTAATGGCTCGAGCTGGGATCAGCTGCTAATCCAGATCATCCGAGATGCAAACTTGGGGATTAGGGATATCTAAGAATCAGGCCTTCTGTTCCATAAAACCTCCCGGGAAAGTAATCTCATTTGTGGACTAGCTGCAACCGACTAAGCAGGATCTTGAGATCTTAAGAGGACAAAGATGGGTAAGACAAAAACCATCCTCCTCAGCTTTTCTCATTGGGGCCCAAGAAGTCAACACCAATAGCTATCATTCTGTCCGAATCTTGGTTTCTAAACTATCCAACCAATAGACTCATCACTCCATTGAGTTGGGCTCCTGAAATTTGATGGCCATCAAGATAGAGAGCTTCCTGTATCGCTTGGCTCTTCTGGAATGACTGTTGAAGGCCAGTTGGATATTCCTACATTTGATGAGACTAAACATCTGGTCAACTGACCAAGATAAAAGTGGTTGAGAGGATTTGGGTCTGGACCATCATTGGTCCAACAAGGTGTCCCTTGGCATAGCCCAATAAACACCATGACCTTCAGTCCCAAGTAGTATGATTAGGGTTAGAAGTGTTTCTCAACTATGGCTACTTTAAGATGGGGGAACTCCAATTCCCAGAATTCCCCAGCAAGCATGGTTGAAGGTGGGAATTGAAGTCCATTCTTCTTCAAGTAACCAAGATTGAGAAACAATGGGTTACAGGGTGAAACCTGGTTCTGATTGACAGGGATGGATTCTCCAACGTTCCTACAGGTTGTCCTTGACTTATAACCATTCATTCAGTGACAGTTCAAAGTTACACCAGCACTAAAAAAAGTTAACGTATGTCATTTTTCACACTTACAACACAGCATCTCCATGGTCACGAGTTCAAAATGTGGACTTGGCAACTGACTCATATGGTTACAGTGTGGCAAAGTCAATGAGGAATCCAGATTCACTTAAAGACCGGGTTTCCAGCAGAACAACTGCCACGATTCATTTAACAACAGTGGGAAGAAAGAAAGGTCATAAAATGGAGCAAAACTCACTTAACGTCTGTCTCACTTAGCGACAGAAATATTTTTGGGGGGCTCCGTTGTGGTCGTAAGCCAAGGACTCCCTATATTTATTTTTTCTTTTTAATCTGCAAAGAGAACAGATAACTGGGTCTCTAACAGAACTGGATCTTTCTAGGATTTTAAAAAAAATACGATTATCCTCACAGGTATGGATTTTGAGATTAAGCTACATTGCTAACTCCGTAGCCTCTGTGTAGAAGTG
Source organism: Bungarus multicinctus (assembly GCA_023653725.1). Taxonomy (NCBI): domain Eukaryota; kingdom Metazoa; phylum Chordata; class Lepidosauria; order Squamata; family Elapidae; genus Bungarus; species Bungarus multicinctus. Next base: position 82,585,688 of record CM042848.1, read on the forward strand.
GTTCTTGCTTAGCGGCTGTCTCATTTAGCGACCGTTTCTAGTTTTACAACGGTGATGTAAAAGTCACTCGGTGGTGGATGTGTGTGGAAGCCAAGAGATACTGGACTAAAATTCATACATGGCTGAAAAAAAATGACAAAACAGCATATAGAATAGAATAGAATACTTTATTGGCTTGAATTGAATACTCTTATTGAATAGAATAGAATAGAATAGAATTCTTTATTGGCCAAGTGTGATTGGACACACAAGGAATTTGTCTTGGTGTAAATACTCTCAGTATACATAAAGAAGGAACATTCGTTAAGAATCAAGAATCATAATGTACAACACTTAATGATAGTCATAGGGTACAATCAACATCAAATCAAATATAGATTTGAATCTAGAGATATTTTTATTGGGGATCTTACCTGAAGGATACAATAGAGAATTGGCATACTTAATTATAAATGTTTTAACAGCAGCTAGAATTGTATTTGCTAAAAACTGGAAAAGTGAAAAAAATTCCAATAGAAGGGGAGGTGAATAAGAAAATAATTGGAATGTGCCGAAATGAGTAAATCGACATTAGAAATTAGAGAGCAAGAAGATAAAAAATATTATAAAATAAGGGATTTATTTTTTTTCAATGGTTAGGTAAGAAAATAGGGAAATAAAATATACTAACATAATATAACATAATAGTAAAGATAAGATAATGTAATGATATATACAGTAACTGATTATAATGAAATGAATGATATTATGAACTAGGTTTTGTCAAAGTTGAGATTTGTTCGAAAAGGATGATGTGAATTTATAATTATAGTTTAATAAGGAGTTAATAATAATAATAATATAGTATGCATCATTGATCTATATAATATGAAATTTAATCTTACAAGGGAGAGACTGTTGATGTTGTGCACAAGAGGTATGTACCAACCGACCAACTGTACAATGGAAAGTTGGTTTTATTTGATGTTTCAATTGGTCAATGTTTGTTGTCAAAATAAATATATATATATATATATATATATATTTAAAAAGTCACTCGGCAGCTGTCCTCTCACTTATGACCTTCACGGGTCTGTAAAGCAAAGGAAAGCCGAAATCAAGAAGTAAGCCCAGTTGTGGTTTCACTTAGCGGCTGTTTCGTTTAACGACTGAGTCCCCCTTTGTGCAAATAAGTAGGTGAGTGAAGGTTGTTTCCACCACAATGATGTGATGCAGGTCGAAAAATAACAGGGCTGAAAAGCTTGAAAACCTGGCTCTTTGACCAGGCCGGCTTGGGCTGATTTTAGATTTGGGGTATTTTAATTTTTATATTAAATTTTAGGGTTTTAGGGAGGGGTTTTAATTGTTTTCAGCCAGTTCCTTTAGTTTAATTTAGTTTTAACTTTTACATATTTATTGTTTTAATTGTATGGCTGTGCACCACTCCGAGTCCTTTGGGAGAGGAACGATATATAAATAAATATTATTATTATTATTATTATTATTATTATTATATTATTATTATTATTATTATTATTATTATTATTATTCTCAGCGCCTCTCGTTCCCTTTGGGGCCACTCCCAGATAGCCACGGTTTCACTTAGTAGCTAGCTGCTTTGCTTAATGACCAAGTTGTCAGCTCTGATTGTGGTCGCTAAAGGAGAACTACTTTTATATAGTTATTTCCCCCCTCCTATTCATTGTTGAGCTTGAGTTTTAACAAGACTCCTGGGGGACTACGGTGCCATGTCCCAAATGCATGCATGGAGGACTTACGCCCCCATAATCCCCGGCTCCTGGAGCCACTGGAGTTGAGCGGCGTTTACATTTAGCAAATCGTTCCTGTCGCTATTTCTTCCCAAGCGCATCGAGGAAAGTTAAAATATTTTGGGCAAGCGAAAAGCACACGAACGTGGCGCATAACTGGTTCTGCCGGTTGCCAGGAACCAAAAAATGAAATTGGAGCCTCTAATTAGCAGTCTGCCCAAAGGAAACATCTGGAAGGCATCTGAAGCAGCTGGCTCGTTGGTCTAGGGGTATGATTCTCGCTTAGGGTGCGAGAGGTCCCGGGTTCAAATCCCGGACGAGCCCAACTTTTAATTCCTGGGATAACTTTTCCAGAAAGCAGAAAGGGGGGGCGGGGGGGGGGGAGAAAGAGAGAGAGAGAGAAAGACAGACAGACAGAGAGGGAAAGAGAAAGAGGGGGAAAGAGAGAGAAAGGGGGAAAGAGAGAAGGAGAGAAAGAGAGAAAAAGGGAAAGAGAGAGAAGGGGGAGAGAGAGAGAGGGAAAGAGAAAGGAAGGGGGAAGACAGAGAGGGAAAGACAGAGAAAGGGGAAAAGAGAGAGGGAGAGAAAGAGAGAAAAAAGGGGGAAAGAGGGAGGGAAAGAAAGTGGAGGAAAGAGGGAATGAGACAGAAAGGGGGAAGAGAGAGAGGGAAAGAGGGAAAAAGAGAAAGGGGAAGATAGAGAGAGAGAAAGAAAGAAAAGGGGGAAAGAGAGGGAGAGAGAAAAAGGGAAAGAGAGAGGGAAAGGGGAAAGAGAGAAGGAAAGAGACAGAAAGGGGGAAGAGAGAGAAAGAGAAAGAGAAAGAAAGGGGGAAGAGAGGGAGAAAGAGAGAGGGAGAGAAAGAGAGAGGGAAAGGGGAAAGAGAGAAGGAAAGAGACAGAAAGGGGGAAGAGAGAGAGAGAGACGGAAAGAGAGAGAGAGAGAAAGATAGATTAAAATTTGACATGCATTGCTTGCTATACAGGTTGTCCTTGATTTACGACCACAATTGAGCCCAAAATCTGTGTTGCTGAGTGAGACGTTCGTTAAGCGAGTGTTGCCCCATTTAAAGACTTTTCTCGCTCTGTTGGTTTAAGCAAGTCTTCAGTTGTTAAACGAGTAATCGGGTTGTTTAAATGAATCTGACTTCCCCACAGACTTGGCTTGGGCCAAAAGGAGATGGCCTGACCTCAGGACACAGCGACCGTCACAAATGTGAGTCGGTTGCTGAGCATCCTTGTGTAAACCACATGATCCTGAGGATATCGCAACGGTCGTAAGTGTGAAAAAACAGCCCTACGTCACTTTTTTGAGGGCCGCTGTCATTTTGAGCGATCACTAAATGAGCTGTCATAGAGTGGGGCGGTGGCCTAGAGGTGGCGCTCTCGCCTCATAATCAGGAGGCTGTGGGTTCGATCGTAGGTAGAGACAAATATTTTTCTCTCTGGGCACAATGAGAATATATTTGCTGGGGAAAAAAAACTCCGGATTGGCAACATGAAAGGCATCCGGCCAGTAAAACTAGCTAGCTCCATTCAATTGCCCAGACTCCACCCCGCAGAAGGATTATAGGATTGTTAAAAGAAGATGAACTGTTTAGTGACCCAACTCAAATGGTCAAGCTTGCAG
>CM042848.1:82589561-82610122 GCA_023653725.1 Bungarus multicinctus
CCCTGACCCAGTTAAGTGTACTCTCTCTCTCTCTGTGTGTGTGTGTGTGTGTGTGAGTATCTATGTCTCTATTTACGAGTAGTATGTTTTGCAAGGAAGAATAAATTGATATGCCGAATAAGCAGGGGTGGGATTCTAATTTTTTAACAACCGGTTCTGTGAGCGTGGCTAGGTGGGCATGGCCTCCTCCTCCTCCTCCCTCTTCCTCTTCTTCCAGCACCCCCCTCTCCATTTATTTTTGCCTCCTGGGCCTCAGGGAAACCTCCTGGGCGAAGCAGTAAGACAGGAGGGGGATCATCAGAACAGCTGATCGTTGGCAGGCAAAAAAACAGAACAGCTGACAGGGAGTGGGAGTGTGGTTCCGTTGGCTGTGGAGGAAACTGGGGAAGGGCAAAGTCCAGCTGGGCAGAGCAGGAGAGAGGTAGAACAAGGGAGAGGGAATTCAGAGGAAGACCCAGGCCCATCCCCCTCTTCATCCTAGGGCACGCAGGGTGAAACGGAGAAGGGAGCAACGTCGGTTGCATGACTTATGGGGGAGGAAAGGGCCCTGATTCCCAGCTGCATGCGGCAGGATGTTGGGAGCAAATGTGACTTTACCTGGTATTGTCGTGGCTTATCTGTGTTCCTGTCGTCTTCCCAACCGTGTGAATTTTGCCGTGCTTTCAAATCTAAAATTTCTGCTCCTGCCCTGCCAAACTAATTACTTTAGTTTGGCTTGTTTGATTTTAAGTTACAGTTTGCGTGTACCTTGTTTTTGGACTGAATTTTCTACAGCCAAGGGTTGTTCCTGGGAGAGTTTTTCTCCAGCCTGAAGGTCACTTGGATATTGGGGTCAAAGTTGGAAGCCCTGCACTTACCTGCATCCAAAACGGGCTGCGTGGAAACTCCTGGGAGGGGCAGGGCAGGGTGGGCAGGGCCAGTGGGTTGATTCAACTACCGATTTGGCAAACCCAATGTAAATTTAACACCCGGTTTGCCTGAACCAGTCTGAACTGGCTGAATTTCCACTTTCATGTCCCGTTCTCCTGGAACAGCTCGAGACTAGCAGATAAACACTATAAAGGCTTCCATGCAAAGTTAGTGTATTGGATTTATTAGGCATCCTCAGTATAACTCACAATTACATTGAGATTCATCTAACGTCTAATCTTTGCCTCAGTAGTGTGGAAAGATGGGTTATCTTCATTATTTATTTTATTAAATTTATTTATTTTATTAAATTTTTATACTGCCCCCCCTCTCCCGCAATGGGAACCAGGGTGGTGTACAGCCAAGATAAAACCACACAATAAATAGAATTTAAAAATAGATTTAAAAAGAATTAAATTGGTGGCTGAAAGAACACAATAAAACAAGGTAAAAAAGTTCAAATTACCAAAAAATTTAAAAATTTAAAACCCTAGTAATTGATACTAGGCCAGACCGGCCTGTTGGAAGAGGTGGGTTTTTAGTGCGCGCTGGAAGGTCTGCAGGTCAGTAATGGCTCGCATCTCCGGGGGTAATTCATTCCAGAGGGAGGGTGCCCCCGCCGAGAAGGCCCGCACCCTCGGGGCCTCCAGCTAGCATCGTCCAGCTGACGGCACCCCAAGGAGGCCCATCCTGTGGGAGTGCACCGGCCGGCGTGTGGCCGATGGTGGCAGCAGGCGGTCCCATAAGCGTCCCATTCAGTTGCCCAGACTCCACCCCAAAAGGAATTATGGGCTCGTTAAATGATCATGATGTACGGCTTATCTAGGGTTCAGAGCTTGCTCCATAGGCAAAAGAGGAAATGGAAATTCTCGGTGTTTGTCTGAGTTAATCTGGTCAACCTCTGGCTTATTGTTCATCTGAGCTCTCAGGTTTGAAGTTTGGACTGCTCTGGGATGGTGCAACGAAGGGGCTTGTGTTGGGCCATTCCTATTGTGGCTTAACGGTGTTGTGGTTCTCCAGCAGTAGGTGGGGATGGCTGAGGTCTCGGAGAGTGAGATTAGGGGCCTGCGTGTGAGGCAGGGATGGGGCCAGGTATGTTTGCCTTAGCGTGCCAGAGGTTCATCACGGCCATAGATTCATTCCTAAACTAACTCCATACTGTCTAACCAGCACACCCACCCCCTGTGTGGCAACAACTGGATGCAGCATTCCAGGTGTGGTCTTTCTTACTAAGGCTTTTTGGTTGGGGTTCTGTGGCTGACTCGGAAGGACCACAGAGGCATCTTGGCCAAAGGATGCTGTGGTCCGTTGCCAGGGCAACACGGAACTTAGAACCCCCAGCATCTCTGGACGGTCAGCTAGGTGTCCCTGCAAAAGCATCTTCCATCTTGCTTGGGAGGCTGGGCTGAGAGGGGGCAGCTGCCAGCATGTGGCCAACCGTGGGGACAAAGAGGTGATGGGGCCTTCTTGAAAATCTGGGCCAGGAGCTGTAGGGCAAGAGATGGAGCAGTTTGTGGAGAGTAAGGGGCCACCATGGGTGATGGGACAATAGGAATTGTGATGGGGGCAGGAGGGGAAAGAGGCCAAGCAGGCCTTAGGGTGAATGAAGCCTTCAACTCTGAGGAGTTGTGGAGGTGGCCAAGAGGGACCTTCCAGGATTCTCAGTCAACTTGGCTCTATACAGCAATGAATGAAAATGTAGATCAGTGTTTCTCAACCTTGGTGACTTGAAAATGGGTGGACTTTAACTCCCAGAATGGGAGCATCCATCCATCCTTCTACTCATCTCTCTCTCTTTAATCTATAGGTCTATCGTCTCCCCACTTCTATATATAGTCTCTCTCTCCCTTTCTAATCCCTATCTATCTATCTATCTATCTATCTATCTATCTATCTATCTATCTATCTATCTATCTATCTATCTATCTAATCTATCTATCTTCTATCACCTCTCATTTCCGTCTAATCTATATCTATTTATTATCTATCTATCTATCTATCTATCTATCTATCTTCTATCTATCTATCTAGTCTATCTAGCTATCTACTATCTTCCATCTCTCTCTATTTTTTTCAGCCCCATCCATCGACCTACCTATCTATCGACTATCTATCTATCTTCTTCTCATCTATCTATCTATCTATCTATCTATCACTTCTCTTATTTCTCTCTCTAATCTATGCCTATTTATCATCTACTACTATCTATCTATCTTCTAGCTACTATCTATCTATCTATCTATCACTATTCCTTATGCCATTCCATACCTATCTCTCTATCTATCTATCTATCTATCTCTCTCTATCACTGCTCTATCTATGCCTATCTTAATCTATACTCTATCTCTATCTATATCTATCTATCTATCTATCTTTATCTTATTTCTCCTCTCTACTGCCTATTTCTCATCGATCATCTATCTACTATCTTCTATCTACTATCTATCATCTATCTATCTTCTATCTACTCTACTTTCTCTCTCTATCTATGCCTATTTATCATCTATCCTATCTATCTCTCTTATCTATTCTATCCTATCTAATCTATCTATCTAATCTCTCTATCTAATCTATCTTATCTATCTTTCATCTTATTTCGTCTCTCTAATCAGGGCCTAATTTATCATCCATCTATCAATCTATCTACTACCTATCTATCTATCTATATCCAGTCTATCATCTATCTACTTCTATTTCTCTCCTCCTAATCTATGGCCTATTTACATCTACGATTCTATCTATCTATCTATCTATCTATCGATGCTATCTACTATCTATCTATCCACTTCTTATTTCTCCTTCTCTAATCTATGCCTATTTATAATCTATCATCTATCTACTATCTACTATCTATCTATCTATCTATCTATCTATCTATCTATCTATCTATCTATCTATCTATCTATCTATCTATCTATCTATCTATCTATCTTTCCATCTCTCTCTCTCTCTCTCTCTCTTCATCCATCTACATCTACCTACCTACCTACCTACCCACCCATCCATCCATCCATCAGTATCTCCCAACTATTATTGTTTTTATAAATGTGGCTTTTCATCTTGAGACCGCTTTTCTATAACAGCCCTGTCCAACCCAACCCGAAGATGCCGTTCACTCTGGCCCATCACCAGGTAACCAGCCCAGCAGCGCTCCGGAGCCTCTTCCTCATCCCCCCAACGAAGCCAAGCTGGATGAAGGGCTGACCCTCCCCCAACGTAGCACAGAGCCCCATCCCCCTTAGGCCTTTCGCGGACCTCTTTAATTGCGGGCCTGCGGAGGGGGAGGTAAGCGCCCCAGCCGGGATCTCGGGGAGGGGGCGTCCTCCCTCCCACCCCGATGGCGCAGCTGAGCATCCCCAGCGGGCGGAGAAGCGACCGGAGCGAAGCCGAGCCGGGGCAGAGAGTGTGTGTGCGTGTGGGGGCTTTGCAGGCGGCGAGCGCCCGAAGTAGCGGCCCCCGCTCCGGGTGGGGTTGCGCCCGGGGGTCGTGGCTCGGGCGGCGGTGCCAAGGAGCCGCCAGAGCCTCGCCCGGCTCCGCGCATCCTTAGCCGGGCGCGTACACGCGCGCGTGTATGTGTGCATGTGTGCATGTGAGTGAGTGAGTGTGTGTTGCAGGATAGGTGTGTGTACGTGCACGCGCCTCTCGCCAGCTTGGAGGTGGGTCCTTCCCCGCTCCTCCTCCTCCTCCTCCTCCTCCTCTGCCCCCCCTCTTCCTCGCTCAAAACGACCATGGAAGCGGCTGGGATGCTGCTGCTGGGGAGAAGGAGAGGAGGAGGAGGAGGAAGGCCAGAGCAGGTCGGTGGGGGTCCTCCCTGCCCCCCCTCCCAGCACAGCCCCCCCCTCACACCTCGCTCCGCACTTCTATCCATCCCCCCCCTCCGCCCTCCCCACACACCCCGTTGCCGGCTGTCGGTGTAGCCCCTTCCACCGCGGGAGGGGGACCTTCTGACCCTCCTACCCCCCCCCCGCTCCTGCGCCGGGAGCCCCCCACCCTTTTTCAAGACAACCCCCCCCAGCATGAATTTCCTCGCCCCTCTTCTCGTGGCATCCCTTCCACATCATCCCCCCCCCCTCCGCGTTATCTCTCTGCCCCTCCCCACCCCCCCCCCCGTAGCAAACACCTGGTCCTGGTGACGTCATCGCTCAGCAGGTGGGGAGGGGAGGGAAAGAAAAGCCGAGCGGGGGGGGGGGGGGCGCGCGGTGAAAAGACCTCCGACACCCACCCCCCTCTTGTATTTATAGCCATGCCTTCTGCCAATCCGGAGCCACTTCTTCCCAATGCAGAATTTGAACTAGCTTCTTTTTGGGGGTGGGGGGGTTGCATTGATTTTGGGGGAGGAATCCCACCTTGGAAGAGGAGAGGGGTGGGGGGGCGGGTTCAGCCACTGCTGTCTTGATCTAAGCAGACCCTAAAACGACCCCCTTCCTCCTCCTCCCCATTGATCTTGGTTAATTCCCTTTTGAGATTAAACCTGGATAGGAGAATTCAGCCTTTTATTTCTCCAGCCAGGTCTGATGACTTCAGAAACTGGGGTTTGTGGGCTGTTGTGTTTCCTTTTTTCCCTCCCAAAAGTTTTTTTTATTCTGAATCTTTTCCATCACTTTTAATGAGCAGTGTGTTTTTACATTTCCATACAGACATGACCATAATTACATACCTATCTCACATATTCAATTTGTTATCGTATCATTGCATTTTCCATTTTGTATAAATTTTCGAAAGTATTCTTATATTTTTACTTTTATACTATCCAAGTTTAATTCGTCTAACTTGTTCTGTTTTTCTTTAATTATACTCTTCTTTATATAATACCTTAAAATTCTTTATTTCTGATTCTATATTCACTATATTCTTACGCTTTTCTCTGTCGCATTTGCCATTTCCTCACATATTTATTTCATTATTCAAATATATTCCATCTTAATAATAATTCCAAAAATTTCCCCCCTTGATTACGCATTTGAGCTCACCACCTTTTTATCTTATACATCATTCAATTTAATCCCCTTTATCTCATGCTAAAAATGACCATAATATAGTCGTTTTTAATTATCAGCTAAATGCTACCTACCACATATGCATTTTAGGTTAGATTCCACACGGTATTCTTTTCTTCCTTCTAAAACATTTATTTTTTCTAATACATTATTCTTTCTAACTAAGTGAAGGAACTGATATTTATCTTTTTAATGCACTGGTTTTGGGGTGTTGTGTTGTGTGGTTCCTTTAGGGAAGGGTCGGTGGTAGTGGTGGCCATTTGGGGGGGACGATCTTCCACCAAGTCCTTCTGGGGTGATCAGACAGGGGTCTGAAAATCCCCCCTTTATTCTACCCCATTCTTGGGCTCTGTGGCTTCTGCCCCCCAGTTTCTTCCAAAGGGATCTGGCCTCCAACTTCTCGGCTTGTAGTTTTCTGAGGTTGCACCCCAAAAAGACTATTTCTGGCGTCCCCATCTGGGTAGACGGGAGCACAGTAGCCTCGCCGGAGGATTTTAAGAAGAGACCGGACAGCCATTGGTCCAGAATGGTTTAAGGGGTTGGACTAGAAGACCTTTAAGGTCCATTCCAGCCTTAGGATTTTAAGACTTCTATGTCACACGTGTCTAATCGAGATTAGGATGAGACGGCCGTTTGTCTGGGATGGCATAGGGCAGGGGGTGGGACTAGAAGACCTCTTAAGGTCCCTTCCAGCCCTGTCATTCCGTGGACTTTGTCTTCTGGGGCCTCAAACTGAGCCCGGAGGAACAAAAGGGCCCATTTAAAAACAGGCAGTCCTCGACTTATGACTACAATTGAGCCCAACATTTATGTGGCTGAGTGAGAAATTTGTTAAGTGAGTTTTGCTTCATTTTACAACTTTTCTTGATACAGTTGTTAAGTGAATCCTAACCCTCCCTCCCTTCCACCCTTTTTCTCCTTCCCCTCCCTCCTTCCTTCCCTCCCCTTCCCTCTCTCCTTCCACCCTTCCTTCCTCTCTTTTTCTTCCTTCCCTCCCCCTCCCTCCCTCCCTCCCTCCCCCTCCCTCCCTCTCTCCTTCCACCCTTCCTTCCTCTCTTTTTCTCCTTTCCTCCTTCCTTCCTTCCACTCTTCCTGCCTTCCTTCCTCTTTTTTCCTTCCCCTCTCCCTCCCTCTTTCCTTCCTTCCCCCTTCCTTTCTTCCTTCCCTCCCTCCTTCCTTCCACCCTTCCTCTCTTTTTCTCCTTTCCCTTCCTCCTTCCTTCCTTCCACTCTTCCTGCCTTCCTTCCTCTTTTTGTCCTTCCCCTTCCTTCCTTCCTTCCTTCCTTCCTTCCTTCCTTCCTTCCTTCCTTCCTTCTTCCTTCCTTCCTTCCTTCCTTCCTTCCTCTTTTTCTCCTTTCCTTTCCCTCCCTCCCTCCTTCCATCCTTCTACCTTTCCTTCCTCCCTCCCTCTCTTTTTCTCCTTCCCCTCCCTTCCTCCACAATAGACCAAGTAGTTATAGATGTAGCAGAGAAGACGACCCAGCTGAGAGACTCCAGGATGCTGGATCCATGGACCATTACTGGTCCATGCATAACTCCAGGTCCTCCTCCTCCTCCTTGAATCTAACTGGGAGGAGGGGTCTTGTGTGAACCACCCTTGATTGACAGCTCCAGCCTTCAGTCACGTCCATATAACTTTGGGCAGGTAATGTTGAGGTAGCCCATTGGGTCCTGGAAGGAGTTGGCCAACAGCAGGTTGGCCTACCAAAATAAATAAATAAATGCTCCAGGGTTCCTCAACTCCATTCTTGGTATGGTTGATGTTGAGTGTGATGTTTTAATCTCAGGTGAAGTGGATTCCCCCAAGAAGGAAATGAACGAAGAGGAGGAGGAAGAGGGGGATGAGGAGGAAGAGGAGGAGAAGGAAGAAGAGAAGGAAGAAGAGGAACAGAAGGAAGAAGGGGAGCAGAAGGACCAGGAGGGAGAGGAGGATGAGGCGAAAGAAGGACCTAAGAACTTGGACTCATCCAACGATGATGGGAAAGCCTCCCAGGAAGATCTGGAGAACCACCTCCAGGCTCAGGTCCTGCAGCTTCTGGACGAGCTGGAGGAAACCCGGGAGATGGTCCTCAAACACGAGGAAGAGGCGCTGGAGCTGCAAGGTAAGACCGGACCAGGTCACGGACAGTTCTGGCTCTGGGGGTCAGCTCTCGCGTGGTTGGGGCTGCTGGGCTTGGTTGGTCCCTGGTCCTCTCAACCGTGTTGGGGGGCAACCCAGGTTGGCCGAGAGATGTTGGTGAGCTCCAGTGGGCAGCAGCCTCCTCCTCTTCCTCTTTCTTCCTCCCTCTCCCCCTCCCTCCTTCTTCCTCTTCCCCTTTCCCTCATCCTCATCCTCACCCTTTCTCTTCCTCTTTTCCTGCCCTTCCCTTTCCTCTTCCCCTTTCTTCCCCTTCTTCTTCCTCTTTCTCTTCCCCCTCTTCCTCTTCTTGTCCCTCTACTCTTCCCCTTGTTTTTCCTTCTTTCCTTTCCTTCCCTTCCCTTTCCTTTATTTCTCTTTCTTTCCTTTCTCTTCCCTTCCTTTTCCAACTCTTCCATTCCCTTCTCTTTCTTTCCCTTCCCTTCCTCTTCCTTTTCCTTTCCTTTCTCTTTCTTTCTTTTCTTTCCCTTCCCTTCCTTTTTCTACTCTTCCCTTCCCTTTCTTTCTCTTTCTTTCCCTTCCCTACCTTTTCCTTTCCTTTCCCTTCCCTTTCTTTCCTTTCCCTTCTCTTTCTTCCCTTCCCTTCCCTTCCTCTTCCTCTTCCTTTCCTTTCCCTTCCCCTTTCCATCCCTTTTCCTTCCATTTCTTTCTCTTTCTTTCCCTTCCTTTTCCTTCCCTTCCCTTTCTTTCTCTTTTTCTCTTCCTTTCCCTTCCCTTCTTCCGTCTGGGACCACTGTATTCATTGCGTTTACTCCCTAAAGACGCTTTCTTTTACAACTGCCCCCACCCACCTGGTCCTCTCCACAAGAGTGTGCCGCGTGTCCAAGGTTTCCCAGCTTGTCTCCCTTGATCCCAGGTGCCTCCGGCCGAAGCCCCACCTTCTCCTTGGTCTCTCCTTCAGGCTCTCCCTGGCTGAGTTCGCACAACATTCTCGTCCCCAGGTGAGCTTCAGAAGCCGGCCGCGGCTTGTCAGCCTCTCTGTTCGGCTTGGCCTGCTTTGACTTTTGTGTGTCGCTTCAGTGTGTTGTTCAAACCCAGCCCTGCCGTCCGGTTGACCAAGCATTGTGCAAACGCAACGATGACCAAGGCTGATCCTTGTTGAGCGGAAGAAGCCGGGCCTGAGAATGTTCGGCCCGGACGGATAAACCAGCCAACCGTGGTTTGGCTTCCAAGTCTTGTGTCCTTCCTTCCCTTTGTGTCTTCTGGGCCTCCTTGTCTCTTCTCTTGAACGTTTTTTTGTGGCTGTGCTGCAAGCTGTGATTGCAGGCAAACGATCAGTCAGTCAGTCAGTCAATCAACCAGCCTCTTAATCAATCAACCAACCCATCAATCAGATCCAACCAATCACAATAGAGTTGGAAGGGACTGTTGTGGCCCGCCAGCGGCCAGCAGAATCGGACAGTGAGGAGGCTGGGGAGGAACCTGGGCCAGTCCTGGAGTCTGGGGAAGGCTCTGCGTCGGAGGCAGAAATGGGGCCGGGGCCATCCGACAGTTATCAGTGGCCTTCGGAGGCAGAGATCAGTGGGGAAGAAGAACAGCTGGAGCCTGTTCTCAGTATGCGCATGCACAGAGCTGCCAGAAGAAGGGAACAGCTAAGGAACAAGGGTCGACTCCGGAGTAAAGCCACAGGTGGACGGTGAATGGCCCCTCCCAGAGGGAATAAAGAGGAATGAAAGGGGAGTGGGGTTTGCAGGGGACAGTTATCTCCACAAACTGTTCTCATCCTGGTCTTTCATATTTTGAAATGTTACCATCAGGGAGATGTTACAGGTGTCTTAAAATGAGGACTAATAGATTGAGAAACAGTTTCTTTTCCAAGGCAGTAATTGTCTTGAAGCAAACAGTGCATTTGTGATTTAGTCCTACGTATATAGTGGCATTTTATAACTATTTAACTTACTAAATGTTTTAGATAGGTTTTAGACTAGGTTTTAAATTATTTTAATTATTTTAATTTTTAAATACTCTGTAGTGTGATTGTGATGTGGTGTTGGGGCACTGTGCTGGAGTAGCTTTCAAATTTTATTGTATTTGTGGAATGCAACGACAATAAAGGTATTCTATTCTATTCTATTTTCTATTCTATTCTGTTCTTTCCTTCATTCTATTCTTTCCTTCATTCTATTCTATATTCTATTCTTTCCTTCATTCTATTCTATTCTATTCTATTCTATTCTATTCTATTCTATTCTATTCTATTCCATTCCATTCCATTCCATTCCATTCTATTTTCCTTCATTCTATTCTATATTCTATTCTATTCTATTCTTTCCTTCACTCTATTCTATTCTATTCTATTCTATTCTATTCTATTCTATTCTATTCTATTCTATTCTATTCTATTCTATTCTATTCTATTCTATTCTATTCTTTCCTTCATTCTATTCTATCCTTCATTCTATTCTATATTCTATTCTATTCTATTCTATTCTATTCTATTCTATTCTTTCCTCTATTCTATTCTATTCTATTCTATTCGTTCGTTTAATTAGTGCGAAGATCTGTTCCTGACTTCTTGCTAAGTTCATTGCTGCTACAGCCTGGCGTTTGGAAGCTATCGGCCTGGCAGCTCTCCCAGCCTGATAAAGGCCTGTCGTTGTGCAATCTCTTGAAAGACTTGTTGGCCGGGAATTTGCTGGAGCGGAATTCCCTTTAACCTAAATAAAAGGGGTTTTATCGGGACGAGGGGTCGGCTTCATGATCTTAGGAAGCCGGTCTCGGAACAGGGACCTTGAAGTCCCTTGGAAGGATAAACCCAAACCTTGAATCTTGATTGATTGGTCTTTTGAAACGTGTTTTACAACCCGTCCTCGGCTTACAACGCTTCGCTTAATGCCCGTTCGAAGTGACGATGAAACTTGAAAAAAGCAACTTGTGACCATTTCCCACACTTATGACCGTTCCAGCCTCCCCGCGGATTGTTTGGTCGCTGAAGGGAACATCGGAGGACTCCATACAGCAACAAAGCCCCAGATTTCTGCGGTTCACGTGAGACGGTTCAGCAAACGTGGGCCCCCACGTTGGGGCTTCTCGCCCCCGGTTGTCGTTAAGTGAATCCACTGCAGTTGTTAAGCAAGGAACACGGTTGTTTTTAGCGAACTCCCGGGATTCCCCGTTGACTTTGCTCATCAGAAGGGCCACCAAAGGGGAATCACACTGCGACCGTCATACCTGTGAGTCGGTTGCCAAGCTTCCGAACATTGATCATGTGACGGCGGGGATGCTTCAGTGGTCGTTAAGTGTGGACAACAGGTCCTCTTGGCTGCTGTAACTTTGACCGTTCGCTAAATGAACTGTTGTAAGTTGAAGAACAACGGTAGGATCTCAGTCGCCTGCCGGTGGATGCCACCTTGACTTTTTTGACCTCCTTGGCCCCCCACACACTGCTGGGAGAGCCGCAGGGCCTGGCGGACTTGTTTCTCAGAGGGTTTTGTGGCCACTGATCCCTCTTTCCTCCCCGGCAGGTTTACTGGAAGACGAGCGCCTGGCAAGCGCCCATCAGGCGGAGATCTTCACCAAACAGATCCAGCAATTGCAAGGTTGGTCCTGAGACGTTCTGGCGCTTTATTTTTATTTATTTATGTCGTTGTCACAATAACTCTGTTATTCTATTCTGTTCTCTTCTATTCCCTATTCTATTCTATTCCCTCCTGTTCTGTTCTATTCTATTCTTTATTCTATTCTCTATTCTATTCTTTATTCTATTCTATTCTTTATTCTGTTCTATTCTCTATTCTATTCTTTATTCTAGTCTCTATTCTATTCTATTCTATTCTCTATTCTATTCTTTATTCTATTCTAGTCTCTATTCTATTCTTTATTCTGTTCTATTCTCTATTCTTTATTCTGTTCTATTCTCTATTCTTTATTCTATTCTAGTCTCTATTCTAGTCTCTATTCTATTCTTTATTCTATTCTATTCTCTATTCTATTATATTCTATTCTATTCTATTCTATTCTCTATTCTATTCTTTATTCTGTTCTCTATTCTATTCTATTCTTTATTCTGTTCTTTTCTCTATTCTATTCTTTATTCTATTCTAGTCTCTATTCTATTCTTTATTCTATTCTATTCTATTCTTTATTCTGTTCTATTCTCTATTCTATTCTTTATTCTATTCTAGTCTCTATTTTATTCTATTCTTTATTCTATTCTAATCTCTATTCTATTCTTTATTCTGTTGTATTCAATATTCTTTATTCTATTCTATTCTCTATTCTATTCTATTCTTTATTCTGTTGTATTCTCTATTCTATTCTTTATTCTATTCTAGTCTCTATTCTATTCTTTATTCTATTCTATTCTCTATTCTATTCTCTATTCTATTCTCTATTCTATTCTTTATTCTGTTCTCTATTCTATTCTATTCTATTCTTTATTCTGTTCTTTTCTCTATTCTATTCTTTATTCTATTCTAGTCTCTATTCTATTCTAGTCTCTATTCTATTCTTTATTCTATTCTATTCTATATTCTATTCTATTCTTTATTCTCTTCTCTTCTCTTCTCTTCTCTTCTCTTCTCTTCTCTTCTTCTCTTCTCTTCTCTTCTCTTCTCTTCTCTTCTCTTCTCTTCTCTTCTCTATTCCAGTCTATACTATTCTATATTCTATTCTATATTCTATTCTATTCTTTATTCTATTCTATATTCTATTCTATTCTTTATTCTATTCTATTCTCTATTCTATTCCATTCTATTTTCTATTCTATTCTATGCTATTCTATATTCTACTCTATTCTATTCTTTATTCTATTCTATTCTATTTTCTATTCTCTTCTATTCTTTATTCTATTTTATTTTCTATTCTATATTCTATTCTTTATTCTATTCTTTATTCCATTCCATTCTATTCTATTGTATTTTCTATTCCATTCTATACTATTCTATATTCTATTCTATTCCCTATTCTATTCTATTCGTTATTCTATTCTGTTTTCTATTCTTTATTCTATATTCTATTCTATTCCTTCTGTTTTTTTATTCTATATTCTATTCTAATTCCTATTCCTATTCTATTCCATTCCATTCCATTCCATTCCATTCCATTCCATTCCATTCCATTCCATTCCTATTCTATTCTATTCTATTCTATTCTATTCTATTCTATTCTATTCTATTCCTTCTGTTCTATCCTATATTCTATTCTTATTCTATTCTTTTCTGTTCTGTTCTATTCCCTATTCTATTCTATTATTTTGTGTTTTTTTTTTAGTTTAATAATTTTATTCATAAACATTTTTGAATACAGTGCATTGTCAGGGTATAACATTTACAGGAGAGGAAAAAAAGGAAACCATAAAGCATTCCACATTAAATATCAACACATGTAGTGAGAGCAATATTGTATATACGAAAACGGCCTCCCTCGGGCTCCGGAGGCCCACCGGAAGTCAGAAGCAGGCCTGTTCCCGGACTTCCGGTACTCCCAGTTCATCCCCGTTTTCATCCCCCCAGAACTCCTGCGCGGACCCTGCACCCAAAACGGGCTGCGTGGAGACTCCTGGGAGGGGAGGGCCGGGATGGGTGGGGCCAGCCGGTCCGTTCAAATGCCCTTTGGCGAACCAGATGCAAATTTAACATCTGGTTCGCCCGAACCGGTTTGAACCAGCTGAATCCCACTCCTGCTGCCAGCGGTGAACCAAATTGCGAATCGATTATTAAAGCGATCAAATCATGACGAGTTTTAATTAAATGACATTAAATTACAAGGGGTCTTCGCACGACGACCTGCAATGGATCCCAATGTTGCTGCTGCGAAGCGGGACCTCCGTTCAGTGAATTTTTTGCTCCATTTTACGGCCTTTTGTTGCCGCCGCTGAAGCGAATCGCTGTGGTTGTTCCATTGGAAATGCGGGTCATTAACTAAATCTGGCTGTCCCAAAGGGATAGTGCTTGTCAGAAGGCCGCCAAAGGGGAACACGTGAACCCCGGGGGGGGGGGGGGGCACACAATTGCAACTGTCATAAGTATGAACCAGTTGCCTAGCATAGTAAGTGTGGAAAAACAGCCGTAAGTGTGGGAAAATGGCCATAACTGTGGAAAAACAGTCATAAGTATGAAAAAACGGCCGTAAGTGTGGAAAAACAGTCATAGGTGTGAAAAAACATCCGTAAGTATGGAAAAACAGCTGTAAGTGTGAAAAAAGAGCCGTAAGTGTGGAAAAACAGTCGTAAGTATGAAAAAACAGTAGTAAGTGTGGAAAAACAGCCATAAGTGTGAAAACACAATCATAAGTATGAAAAAATGGCCGTAAGTGTGGAAAAACATCCGTAAGTATGGAAAAACAGTCGTAAGTAAGAAAAAACAGTAGTAAGTGTGGAAAAACAGCCATAAGTGTGGAAAAACAGTCATAAGTGTGAAAAAACATCCGTAAGTGTGAAAAAACAGCCGTAAGTGTGGAAAAACAGTCGTAAGTATGAAAAAAACAGTAGTAAGTGTGGAAAAACAGCCATAAGTGTGGAAAAACAGTCATAAGTGTGAAAAAACAACCGTAAGAGTGGAAAAACAGTCATAAGTTTGAAAAAACATCCGTAAGTATGGAAAAACTGCCGTAAGTGTTGAAAAACAGCCGTAAGTGTGGAAAAACAGCCGTAAGTGTGGAAAAACGGACCTACGTCACTTTTTTCAGTGCCACTGTGATGTTGAGCGGTCACTAAACGAACGGTCGTAAGGCGAGAACTTTCTGTAAATGTGCTACTTTGTGTCTGTGTGTGCGCGTTATTTGAGACACCCATGAGTCATTCTTACAGCCGGCTGTCTTGTTGGGATGGGGGGGGATGTGTGGTCTTCTCTATTGACCTCCACACATCCCGTCTCCTGCCACTGATACTTGAGCCCGGGAGCCTGGAAAACTAAGAATAGATGGAGGGGATCTTTGGGCTGCTCCTCCAGAGCCTGCGGGGAAGGCCAAGTGGGACGGAGATGGACTGTGAGCTCAGGCCTGGGACTCAGATGACCCGAGACTCTTCCCTGGGAGAAGCCCCGTCAGGCGGCTCGGAGTAGAAGAGGACCGAACTGAAAATAGGAATGGAATAGAATATGTAGAATAGAATAGAGGAGAATTGAATATAGGAATAGAATTGAATACATAGAATAGAATAATAGAATAGAAAATAGGAATAGAGTAGAATAGAATAGGTAGAATCTAGGAGAATTGAAAATAGGAATAGAACAGAATAGGTAGAATAGAATAGAGTAGAATAGAATAATAGAATAGAATATAGAGTAGAATAGAAAAGAAAATAGGAATAGAATATGGAGTAGAATAGAAAATAGGAATAGAACAGAATACATAGAATAGAATAGAAAAGAAAATAGAAATAGAAGTTAGAACAGAAGCTGGAAGGGACCTTGGAGGTCTTCTAGTCCAGCCCCCTGCTCAAGCAGGAGACTCTATACCATTCCAGACAAATGGCTGTCCACTGATGGAGCACCCACAACTACTGGTGGCAAGCTGTTCCACTGGTTAATTGTTCTCCCTGTCAGGAAAGTTGTCCTTAATTCCAGGCTGCTTCTTCCCTTGGTTAGTTTCCATCTGTTGTTTCTTGTCCTGCCTTCAGGGGCTTTGGAGAATAGCTTGACTCCCTCTTCTTTGGGGCAGCCCCTCAACTACTGGAACAATGCTATCATGTCCCCCCCCAAAACTTCTTTCTTTAGACTTCTCCTTCCTATGTTTTAGTCTCCAGGCCTTTAATCATCTTAGTTGCTCTTTGCTGCATTTTTTCCCCTAAAGTCTCAACATCTTTTTGTCTAATGTGGTGGCCAAAGCTGGATGAAGTGTCATAAGTGTGCAAAATGGTCATCAGTCACATTTTTCAGTGCTGTTGAAACTTTGAATGGTCGCCAAACCCTTTGGCTGTAATTGGAGGACTAGCTCTAGCCAGAAAGAGTCAGAAAAGCAAATTATGCTTATTTATTTGCGTACTCCAATTTGTTATATAACTCCCAAACGAACGATCGAACTACCAGAATCAATGGGGCTGGATTTTATTAGAGGTTCTGCCAAGCCCCCCCTGCTTCTCCCGCTGGCAAAGGAACAAAATCTGCTTTCAAAGGCTTCATAAGTATTGAAAGAGAGAGAGAGAGAGACAGAGAGAAAGAAAGAAAGGAAAGAGAAGGAAGGAAAGGAACGGAAAAGAGAAGAAAAAGAAAAAGCAAGCGAAGAAAAAGATAAACAGGAAAGAAGGCTAGGAAGGAAGATGCTTGAGAAAAGGAAAAATAACGGAAGGAAGGAAGGAAGGGGAAGACAGAAAAGAAAAGGGAAGAAAGTAAGAAAATAAAAAAGGGAAGTAAGGGACTAATTAACGAAATACTAAACCATAAAGAAGAAGAAAGGGAGGAGGAAGGAAAGGAAAGAAATACAGAAAGAAAGAATAGGGCAAAAGAGAAGAGGAAGGAAAATGAAAGGAGGAAAAGAAGGAATAAAGGAAAGGAAGAAAGGAAACGAAGAAAGAAGTAAGAAAGGAAGAAGGAAAGAAGAGGAAAATGGAGCCCGAAAAGGATGGAAGGAAAGGACCGCTAAGGAAAAAGGAAGAAAGAAGAAAGGGAAGGAGCAGTGAGACCGGAAGGAACAGGAGAAAGTAAAACAGAAAGAAGGATGGAAGGAAAAGGAGGAAGTAAGGACGTAAAGGAAGACAGAAAGAAAGAAAAAAAAGAAAGCAAAAAGAAGGGAGGGAGGAAGTTGAAAGAACGGGGAAAGAAGGAAGGAAAGGGAAGACAATAAAGAAGGAAGGAAAGTAAGCAAAGAGAGGAAGTACGTAAAGCAAGAAAGACAAAGGACCGAAAGGAAATAGAAAAAGGAAACGGGAAGAAAGAGAAGGAAAGACAAGAAGAAGGAAAGAGAAAGACGATACGAGCAGGGAGGAGGGACAGAAAGAAGGATGGAAAGCAAGAAAAGAGAGGAAGAAGGACGTAAGGAAAAAGAAAGACAGAAAGAAAGAAAGGAAAAAAAAAAAAAAAGGAAAGAGAAAAAAGCAAAGGGAGGGAGAGAGAGGACGGGGGGGGGGCAAAAACGGAAGAAGGAAGAAGGAAAGAAGAAGGAAAAAGAAAAAGAAAGAAGAAAAAGGGAGGGGAGGGACAGGAAAGAAGGATTGGAAGGAAAAGACAAGAAAGGAGAAGTAAGTAAGAAGGTAAAGGAAAGAAAGAAAGGAAAGAAAGAAAGGAAAAAAAAAGGAAAAGAAGAAAAAGAAAGGGAGGGGAGGAAGAACGGAAAGGAACGTTGAGAGGAACGTGAAAAAAAGGAAAGAAGGAAGGAAAAAAAAGGAAAAGAAAAGAAGAAGAAAGAAGGAAGGAAGGAAAGAAAGAAAAAAAAGGGGAGGGAGGGAAAGAAAGAAGGTGGAAGCGAAGTAAAAAGAGGAGAGTAAGAGAAGTAAAGAAGAAAGAAAGGAAGAAGGAAAAAAAGGAAAAGTAGAAAAACAAAATAAAAAAAAAAAAAGGAAGAGAAAAAAAGGAAAGATAAAGAAAAGGAGGGAGGAAGTTCGGGAAGTTGATGAGAAGAATGGAAAGAAGGAAGACAGGAAGGAAAGGAAGAAGAAAAAGAAGAAGGAAAGAAGGAACAAGAGAATGGGGGAGAGGGGAGGGAAACAGAAGAAAGAAGGAGAAAGGAAAGTAAGAGAAAGGAGGAAGAAAGAAAGAAAGATAAGAAAGAAAAGCACATGCATCCCAATTATTTATGGGGACTATCTGCAGAGAAAAAAGAGTAGAGCCAGAGAAAACCAGTGCGACTAAAGGATTGTGCGCATATAAGTGAGGGCTAGCGGGGCAGTATGGCGGGCATGTAGTTTTGGGATCAAAAATCGATGCAGTTGAGTTGTGTAACGAGATTCAAAAGACAAATCAGGACCGATTGGCGGGTGACTGACATGAAGTATGGCTGGGACATGAGGCTGAAGATTTGGAGGGGGGGGAGGGAGGGGTCACCGCATCTGCTGTTTTTCAGGGGGGCTTTGACGCTGGGGGTGGGGGAGCTGAATAAATCCAGGACATTCAGCATCATGTCAGGCAGCCTGTAAAGAAGTGGTATGTAGTTTCTTTATTTATTTTTTATTTTTTCTTCTTGCTTCTTTCTTCTTTCTTCGTCTTTTTCTTTCCTACTTTTTTCTCTTTGTCTATTCTTTCTCGCGCATATATCAATTCATTCATGGCAACTTCCTAATATTCTTTTCTATCCCCTCCCTCTTTTTCCACTTTCTTTTGTTTCTTCTTTCATTCCGCATTTGTATTTCTCTGACCCTCTCATTGTAGTTTTCTCCATTCCCCTGCCGCTTTTTCATTTCTTTTTGTTTCTTTCTTTCTTTCTTGCTGTTCTTTCTTTCTTCTTCTTTCTTTCTTTTCTTTCTTTCTTTTCGGTCTTTCTTTTCTCCCTACCTCCTTTTCTTTTCGTTATTGTTTTATTTTTCTGTTGAGACACTAATTTTTCTTGTCTTTATGTATTTCTTTCTGTCTTGAGTTTCTTTCTTTCGGGTGTCTATATTGGCTTGCTTTATGTTCTTTGTTTTCTCTACTTCATTCATTATCTATCTCTCTTTCCTGACTCTAACTCTTTCTGCCCTTCTATTTCTTATGTCTTTATCTCTCTCTTGCTCTAATCTGTTCTCTCCTTGGTTTTTTCTTTTTATATGTCTTTTTATTTCGGGTTATCTCTTCTTCTTATTTTTTCTTTCTTTCTTCTTTCTTTCTTCTTTCTTTCTTTATTTTCTTTCTTTCTTTCTTTCTTTCGGTCTCCTTCCTCCCTCCCTCCCTCTTTCTTCTTCATCTTTGTCTTTTTCTCTTATACTTCCTTCTTCCTCTCCTACTTCCTCCTTCCTTCCTTCCTTCCTTCCTTCCTTCCTTCCTTAATCTCCTAATTCCTCCATCCATTCCCTCCATCACTCCCTACCTCACTTACTTCCCTTCTTCATTCCTTACTTCCTTCCTTCCTTACTTTCTGGTTCTTTTGCACAGTAGGGCACCCTGTTGGGGCCGAATCCTTCTGCCAGGCGGCCCTCCTTCAGAGGGGAGGGGTTCTACAAAGCCAATCAGCCTGGGATTCCGAGACAATGTGCCTTAAGGGGCCAGGCACCCAGGCAGGTGCAGGGGCTGGGTCCAGGCTGCCCTAGAGGTCCCCGGAATCACCCTCCCCATGGAGCGCAAACCCTCGGATCTGGGAATGTGAGTTCCCCCCAAGAAGGGACGGGGGTATGCGTGCCACAGCAACCAACCACCGGTGGCCTTCAGCCTGGCCAACTGCGGGGACACCATCCCCACCTGATTCCACTCCCGCCAGGTCTATGGGATGCCTGCGATTTTCTACAGGGCCGAAGTGGAACAAGGGACGGATGTGGGGGTTTCATTGGCGTCAACACACTCCTATAATGGAGACCCTCTGCCTCATTCTCAGCTGACGTTTTTCGGTTGCCACGGATGCTCAAACCCTGGCTTCCTTGCTTGGCGTTCGAGGTGTCCTCGAAAGCCCAATCCGTTTGTTTTAATCAAAAACATGGTTTTTTTAAAAAAACAAAAACAAAAATTGGTTTTGCAACTGGGGGTGGTTGGGGGAAACAGGACCCCATCCCGATCCTCTTCCTCGCTTCCAACCCACCGGATCGATGAATTCGTGTCCTTTTTAATCCACGTATTGAATTGAAGGTTTTTATTTTTAAACGGATGCTTGGTTTAAATTTTATTTTTTTCCATTTTTGGGTGGACTCTTTTTAACTCGCATGGGTGCCCATTCGTGGGGGTAGTGAATTTAATTTATTTTTTATTTTATTTTGTTGTCAAACATGTAAAGACATTACTACGCTACATCGCCAAAAAGGCATTCGCGGAGTTTTTAACTAATCGCGTAGCTTTTTCTCTGGTAATATCACACTAATACTGAGCATACAAAACATTGCTAGACCAATACTCGAATACAGTTCCTCAGTCTTGGACCACATTACGTATCTGATATAACACATTGAGAAAGGTCCAAAAATATTTCACAATAGAGTTCTCCACTCCTCTACTCGTTGCAAGAATACCTTATCCACCAGATATTTTCTAAACATTCTAGACCTAGAAACCTTGAACTATGCCGCCTTCGGTCCGATCTAATTTATAGTATATAATCATACCTTGCATGTCCACCGTGCATGATACTTCACTTCACATAACACACCAGACAACACAAAGATATGAAAACTCAAGTTTAACTTGATTGCAGGAAATTGACTTCGCACAAAACCTAGTAGTGTCAATGTCTGGAAACTCTACCTGACTCGGGTGGGGTTCTTCCCCACCCCCAAAACTTTTAACCTTTAGCCTGGTCTACTATTGACCTCACCCCTGTTCCTAGAGTCCTGTAGGGAGAGTTCATAAGCGTCCACCGGGCCTATCCGCCCTGTCGCTATTGTTTTTTTTAATATTTTATTTTTCTTTTATTATCCACGTATTCATAATTACGTTTTACTTATTCCTATTACTTGTAAGCAATTGACAACTCAATCAAATCAAGTAATATAAAATAAGAATACACAAGTTAGAGGATGAACCATCAAA
>CM042848.1:82610622-82685075 GCA_023653725.1 Bungarus multicinctus
GAGAATAGAAAGAAAATCAGAAAGAAGTTAGCACAAAGCTGGAAGGACCTTGGAGGTTGCTAGCAGACACAGCCCCTGAATCAAGCAGGAGATGTCTATACCATTCCAGACAAAAGGCCTGTCCAATGATGGAGCACCCACAACTACTGGTGGCAAGCTGTTCACTGGTTAATTGTTCTCCCTGTCAGGAAAGTTGGCTTAATTCCAGGCTGATCTCCCTGGGTTAGTTTCCATTCGTTGTTTCTTGTCCTGCCTTCAGGGGGCTTGGAGAATAGCTTGACTCCCGTCTTTGGGGCCAGCACCCTAACTACTGGAACAATGCTATCCATGCACCCCCCAAAACTTCTGTCTTAGACGTTCTCCTTCCTATGTTTTAGTATCCGGCCTTGTTTAATCATCTTAGTTGCTCTTCACAGCCGGCATTTTCCCCTTAAAGTTCTCAACATCTTTTTGTCTAATGTGGGGCCAAGCTGGAGGAAGGTCCATAAGTGTGCAAAAGGTCATCGTCACATTTCAGGGTCCTGTTGCAAACTTTGAACATGTCGCCAACACCCGTGGGCTGTAATTGGAGGGACTAGCTCTAGCCAGAAAAGAGTCAGGAAAAGAAATTATGCTTAGTTATTTTGCGTACTCCAATTGTTAATAACCCCAAACGACTTTACCGATTCGTTCGAACTACCAGAATCAATGGCGCGGGATTTATTAGAGGTTCTGCCCAGCCCCCCCTGATGTTCTCCCGCTGGCAAAAGAACAAAATCTGCTTTCAAAGGCTTTCATACGGATTGAAAGAGAGAGAGAGAGAGGACAGAGAGAAAGAAGGAAAGGAGGAAAGAAAGAAGATAGAGGAAGAGAAAAAGAAAACACGCAAGAAAAAGAAAGAAAGGGAGGACGAAGTGATGAGGAAAAAGGGGACAAGAAGGAAAGAAGGAAGAAAAGGAAAAGAAGAAAGAAGACAATAACGGAAGAAGGAAGAAGGGGATGGAGAGATAGCGAGAGAGTGACAGAAAGAAGGATGGACAGGAAAGTACAGGAAAGAGATGGAAGAAGGACGGTAAAGGAAAGAAATACAGAAAGAAAGAAGGAAAAAGAAAAACGAAAGGGAGGGAGGAAGTTGGAGCAGCAATGGAAAAAAGGATAAGAATGGTAAGGAAAGAGAAGAAGGAAGGAAAGTAAGAAAGAGAGGAAGTAAGGACATAAAGGAAAGAAAGACAGACAGAAAGGAAAAAAGGAAAAGAAAAAGAAAGGGAGGGAGGAAGTTGAGAAGAACGGAAAAAAAGAAAGAAGGAAGGAAAAGGAAGAAGAAAGAAGGAAAAATGAAGAGAAAGCGAAGGAAGAAGGAAGGAGGGAGGGAGGGACTAGAAAGAAGGTAGTGGAAGGAAAGCAAGAAAGAGAGGAAGTAGGTCTGATAAAGGCAAGAATAGCCAGTGAAAGGAAAAGAACGCGAACTGGGAGAAAAATAAAGGAAAAAGAAAAGGAAGGAAGATAAAAGAAGGGATGGCGAAGGACAGGACGTTGACTGCGAAGACCTAAGAAGTGAATGCGAAAATGATAACCGGAAAAAAACAAAAAACACAACAATAAAGAGAAAACGATATAACCAAAACAAAAAAAAAAAATAAAAAAATAAGGAGGCAACGGTACAGGAAGGAAAAGGAAGAAGAAGGAAGGGAAGGAAAGAAAGAAACAATAGGGAGGGAGGACAGATAGAAGGAGGAAGGACAAAAGAAGAAAAGAGGAACAGTAATAAGCGATGTTTTAAAGGAACGAAATGACAGAAAGACATGAAACGGAAAAAAAGGAGGGGAACAAAAAAAAGATGAAAAAAAAAAAAAAAAAAGAAGGACAATAAGCAGGGATGGGGGAGGGGGGGGAAGGAATCGGAGCCCCCCCCCCGATAAACGGAAAGGGAGGGAGGAAGTTGAGAAGAACGGAAAAAAGGAAAGAAGGAAGGAAAAGGAAGAAGAAGGAAGGAAGGAAAGAAAAAAAAAGGGAGGGAGGGACAGAAAGAAGGATGGAAGGAAAGTAAGAAAGAGGAAGTAAGGAAGTAAAGGAAAGAAAGAAAGACAGAAGGAAAGAAAGGAAAAAAGGAAGAGGAAAAAGGAAATAAAAGAAAGGGAGGGAGGAAGTTGATTGAGAAGAATGGAAAGAAGGAAAGAAGGAAGGAAAAGGAAGAAGAAAACGAAGAAGGAAGAAGGAAGAGAAGGGAGGGAGGGACAGAAAGAAGGATGGAAAGAAAGTAAGAAAGAGAGGAAGGAAAGAAAGAAAGAAAGAAAGAAAGCCCCTTCTTTGGCTCTGCAGCAGAACCAGTGGCTAACTGGAGCGCATCGATGCAGTTGCGTAACTGAGATCAAAAGACAAATCCAGGCCAGATTGGCGGGTGACTGGACATGCAAGTATGGCTGGACATGCGGCTGAAGCTTTTGGAGGGGGGGAGGAGAGGGGGTCCCGCTGCTGTTCTCAGGTGGGCTTTGAACGACGGGTGTGTTGTGGGCTGCATCACTCCCAGGGCCTTCAGCACAGATGTCCAGTGCTTAGACTGTAACGAGCTGTGGTCGGTCTTCGTTCTTTCTTGCTTTATTTCTTTTATTTTTCTTTCTTTCTTTATTGATGCTTTCTTTCGTATTTTTTTATTTCATTCCGTTTCTTCTCTTTGTATACTTTATATAATTATATCATTCAATAATTTACTTCCTTCTTTCTCCTACCTCCTGTCAAGTTTTCTTTTTTCGTTCTTTACTTCCTTCCTGCTGGTCTGCTCTTGTACCCTTCATTTTCTTTCTCTCATTATCCCCCCTCCATCTTTTTCCTTTCTTTCTTTCTTTATTCTTCTTTCTTTTCTTTCTTTCTTTCTTTCTTTCCTTCTTTCTTTATTTCTTTCTTTCTTTCCTTTTCATCCCTCCTCCTTTCTTCTTCTTTCATCTTGTTATGTCTTTTCTCATTCTCTTTCTTTATTTCTTTCTTTGATTTCGTCCTTCTTTCTTTCTTGTCTTCTGTGTCTTCTGTTTCTGTTCTTTCTGTCCTTCTCTTTCTCTCTTCTATTTCTTTCTCTTCTTTCTTCTTCTCTTTCCTTTCTGTCTTTTCTTTCTTTCTCTTTCATCTTTTCTTTCTTTCTCTTCCTTCTTCTGTACTTCTGGTTCTATCTCTTTTCTTCTTTCTTTCTTTCTTTCTTTCTTTCTTTATTTCTTTCTTCTTTCTTCTCTTTCTTCTTCTATTCTTCGTTCTTTCTATCCTCCTTCCCTCTTTTTCTGTTTTCTTTTCTCTTGATTCTTCCTCCTTCCTTCCCCTCTTCTCTCATCTTCTCTTTCCTGCATCTTTCCTTCCTTCCTGTCCCTCCTTCCCGCCTTCCTTCCTTACCTTCCTTCTTCCTTCCTCCTCCATCCTCATTCCCTTCATTCCTTACTCCTTCCTTCCTTCCTTTCTGTTCTTTTTTGCCCCTGTAGGGCACCCTGTTGGGGAAGAATCCTTCTGCAGGCTGCCCTCCTTCAGAGGGGAGGGGTCTCCAAAGCCACTCAGCCTGAGATTCCGAGACACTGTGCCTTTAAGGGGCCAGGCCCCCCCAGGCCAGGTGCAGGGGCTGGGCCAGGGGCTGCCCTAGAGGTCCCGGATCACCCTCCCCCATGGAGCCGAAACCCTCCGGATCTGGGAATGGTGAGTTCCCCTCCCAAGAAGGGAGGGGGTATGCGTTGCCACAGCAACCAACCCACTCGGTGGCCTTCAGCCTGGCCCAACTGCCGGGGACCCCCTCCCCACCTGATTCCAATCCCTCCAGGTCTCTGGGATGCCTGCAGATTTCTACAGCCGAGTTGACCCCAGGGCCGGACTGTGGGGGTTTCAGTGGCCTTCCCACCCACTCCTACTAATGGAGACCCTCCTGCCTCCCTTCTCAGCTGGTTTTCGGTTGCCAACGGATGCTCAAAACCCTTGCTCCTCTGCTTGGGAGTTCGGGTGTCTCTCTAAAGCCCAATCTCGGTTTGTTTTTACTCAAACCATGGTTTTTTTAAAAAAAACAAAAACAAAACTTGGTTTTGCAAACTGGGGGTGGTTGGGGGGAACAGGACCCCATCCCGATCTCTTCCTCCTTCCAACCCACCAGGATCCGAATGAATTCAGTGTCCTTTTTAATCACGTATGTTGAATTGAAGGGTTTTTATTTTAAACGGATGCTTGGTTTAAATTTTAATTTTTTTCCAGTTATGGGGTGGAGCCTCTTTTAACTCGCATGGGTGCCCCATTCGGTGGGGGTAGTGAATTTATTTATTTTTTATTTTATTTGTTTGTCAAACATGTAAAGACATATACTACGCTACATAGCCAAAAAGGCATTCAAGAGTTGTTAACCTAATCCTGCGTAGCTTTTTCTCTGGTAATATCACACTAATAACTAGAGCATACAAAACATTTGCTAGACCAATACTCGAATACAGTTCATCAGTCTTGGACCCACATTACGTATCTGATATTAACACAATTGAGAAAGTCCAAAAATATTTCACAAGAAGAGTTCTCCACTCCTCTACTCGTTGCAGAATACCTTATGCCACCAGATATTTCTAAATTCTAGACCTAGAAAACCTTGAACTATGCCGCCTTCGGTCCGATCTAATTATAGTATATAAAATCATACCTTGCAATGTCCTACCTGTCAATGAATACTTCAGCTTCAACCATAACAATACAAGAGCACACAATAGATATAAACTCAAGGTAAACTTGATTGCAGGAAATATGACTTCAGCAACAGAGTGGTCAATGTCTGGAATACTCTACCTGACTCTGTGGTTTCTTCCCCAAACCCCAAAAACTTTTAACCTTAGACTGTCTACTATTGACCTCACCCCTTTCCTAAGAGGCCTGTAGGGAGAGTGCATAAGCGTACCAACGTGCCTACCGTCCCTGTCCTATTGTTTTTTTAATATTTTATTTTTCTTTTATGTATCCACGTATTCATAATTACGTTTTACTTATTCCTATTATCTTGTAAGCAATTGACAAATCAAATCAAATCAAGTAAATAAATAAATATCAAGTATAAGGATGAACATAAATGTCAACAAAGGAATTAAATACAGATAAATAGGGACAGTAAGACAGGGACGGTAGGCACGCTGGTGCGCTTATGCACACCCCCTATTTATGCCATATAACTCCAGGCAAGAATTTCTTGGATGTTTGGGGGGAAATTTGAGAAAGTAGCAGATAAATACAGGTAGCTTTCGAATCCCGGCTGGAATAGAGCCCAAATTTTCAGTTGCTAAGTGAAACGGTTAGTTTTTCACGACATGTAGATATATACATCCAAACCAGACGTGTGTTGTTTCTCTGCATCATATAATATATAATTTTGTATTTATTTATTTAACCATGCTTAGGTAGTGTACATTGGAGGCAGTGACCTTTTGAGAGCTGTAGACCATGAATGTTTCATTTTAATAAGTGCCGATTAGCGCACATTCAAAGGGATAATAAAGTTATTCCAACTCTGTTATTATTCTGTGATTCAGAAGTTGGGGGAGCTTCATCCCTGGAAGCTTTCAAGAAGAAACTGGACTGCCCTCTGTCAGAAATGGTGCTTGGGCAGAGGGTTGGACTAGATGACCTAGAAGGTCCCTTCCAACTCTTAAACTGTTAATTTGATCAGCTGTCCCAGAATCACATGTGGTTGTTGGTTTCTGCTTCATCAATAAAGGGAACTTTTCTTTCCAATCAGCCTCCAGCCTCCGTTTTACTCCCAGCGTCTTTCTCCCAGCTTGGAACTGAATCCAGATGGATTTTCCCTTCCAACAGTTTTTTGTGTTTTGTTTTTTTTAATGAACGTCTTCTCGGTCCCGAACCCGCAACCACCTCTCACCCTCCGTCCCAATTCTTCTTCCTTCCTTTCTTCAGCCCAGATGCACGTGAGGAAGGATGAACTTGATTCCCTGCAAGAGACGAAGGATGCCGAGCTGGGCCTGGTGACCGAGGACCTGCAGGAGGCCAACGAGGAGATCCAGAGCCTGCGGCTGGAAGCGGAGGAAGCGGCCGCCGTGCACGAGAACGAGATCGCCAGCTTGCAAGAAGAGCTCTGCCGGATGAAAGCCGAGCTGGAGAGAGTCCAACGGATTCACAACGAGTACGAAATGGAGCTTACCGCCCTGCGGGCTGAACTCCAGATGATGCAGAGCTCGGTCCCCAGAAACAGCGTCGGCACTAGCGAAACCCCCCTTCAGGAGCAACGGCTGTCCAGCCCGAGCCAGGAAATAGCTCGGCTCCAAGGTACCTCTTTTTTTAAAAAAAAAAAATCGGGGTAACTACCCCTCTGTTATGCATTTATTTTTTAAAAAATATATGTACCGTGTTTCCCTGAAAATAAGACCCGTCGTCTATTTTTTTGCCACCAAAAAAAGGCACCAGATCTTATTTTCGGGGGATGTCATCCACTGATTAACCTCACTTGCGCGGGTCGCCCCCGGCCTCCTTTTCGCTGTCCGGGGCCTTCAGGAACTACTTCTGCAGCGGGCAAGGCTTTCCTGAAGGCCTCTGCAGCCGATAATGGAGCTTTGGATCGATCCGGAGGTCTTTAGGAAAGCCTTGCCTGCTGTGGTTTGCCGGCAGCAGGCGTGGACGGCTGAGGCCTCGGAGAGCGAGGACTCAGATGAGGGGCCTGCGTGGGATGTAGGGATGGGGCCAGGACCATCAGGGAGTGGAGATTGTGGAGGCTGGCAGCAATGATGGAAGAGATTCCCGAGGAGCCTGTGCTCAGTGTGCTCAAGAGCAACTGCAGCAGCACGGGCAACTCGGGAGTAAGGCTGCAAGGGAATGGCCCCTCCCTTAAGGGATAAAAGCCAGCTGAGAAACCAGAGTCCTTTGCAGGAAGCAAAGACGTTTTTGCACTCAAAGCTTTGTGGACGTTCGGATTATCTTGGTTGGTGTTTGCAGACTCTTTGTGCTTGAACTATTTCTTGGCAACTTTATCTAGTGTTCTTGGCAGCCTTGCCCCACCTTGGCAAGGCTTGTTCTTATCCGGGACAATTAGTTTTTAATAGCATTTTACTGTGAAGGAACGGAATTCACAGAGAAGCATTGAAAAGGTTTTGCTTTTATCTCTGTTTGGTGTTTGTTTGCTTTGAACCAGGCTTGGATCAGAACATTGCCAGCCGTGCCGGTTGCAGAAGAAAATGGACCGGCAAGGCAGGTGTCGGGGTGTCATCTGGCCAGTTTGTCATATTTTGGGTGGGACTAGACCTCCCAGTCTCCTGGTTTCCAGCCTGGAACCTTCACCAGACTGGTTTAAACACTTAAACCTCTTAAGAAACAGTAGATAACTTGTTGCTATATAGAATTCTTGGGATGAAAGTCGGGATGTTTTAGAATCTGGGTCCAGTTTGGCTTTGTTTTAATTTACATTTATATGCCTGGTGGGATTCGAACCTGCACTAATTGCAGGCAGCTTGCACTAAGTGCTTAGATGATTAACAGCCTGCCCCACCAAGGCCCTTTGCAGGAGAGAGAGAGTTTATAGAATCCCAGGGCTAGAAGGGACCAGCCGGGGTGTGTGTGCTTGGGGGGGTGGGGGTGGGGGGTTGGACTAGAAGACCTCCAAGGTCCCTTCCAACTCTTCCTTTCCTCTCTGCTCTGTGCTTTGCAGGTGAGCTGGACACAACGAAATTGCAATACTCGGATCTGAAAGAAGAGTTCCAGATTTTGCAGGCTAGCAACAAGATTATGCTTCACCAGCTGGAGAAGCTGGAAGCCCTCAAATACAAGTAGGTTTGGATGGTTCTACTACTGGTGTGGCTGCTCCACCTGGAGATGGACTGAGAACGAGGTGCCCCGGGACGGGTGGGGGGAAAGACGGGCTGTGGTTTAGATCTCGCCAGGTCGGGGGTGTCAAACTTGGTTTCATTGAGGGCCACATCAGGGTTGTGGTTGACCTTTAGGGGATCAGGGTGGGCATGGCTAGCATGACATCACCTATGTTGAGGGAGGCACACCAGAAGTGCTCTTATCTTATCAGCGAAAACGGGCTCCCGACCTCCATTTTCGGCTCGGATGGCCTCTTGCAACCCTCTGCCAGCAAAAACAGAGCTTTGGGCGGGGGGGGGGGGGGAGAAGTGGTCCTTAGCCGGTTCTGACCGGTTCTGGAGAACCGGTAGCGGAAATTTTGAGTCGTTCGGAGAACCGGCCAATCCTACCTCGGACTGGCTCCGCCAACCCCATCTATTCTCCGCCTCCCATTGAGTCCCAGCTGATCGGCTGGGTCTCCTTTGGTTGCCCTGCCCAGGAGAATGGAGTTGGAAAGCAGGTTAGCAGGGTGGGGAGGGAAATGGAATTTGGTAGTAATCTTCCCCTGCCACACCCACCAAGCCAAGCCACATCTACCGGGGTGGGGAGGGAAATTTGCAGTATATCCTTCCCCTGCCACGCCCACCAAGCCAAGCCATACCTACCGGGGTGGGGAGGGAAATTTGCAGTATATCCTTCCCCTGCCACGCCCACCAAGCCACGCCCATAGAACGCCATGCCCACCAAGCCACACCCATAGAATGCCATGCTCACCAAGCCACACCCACTGCTGATCAGCTGGGTCTCCTGTGGTTGTCCTGCCCAGGAGAACAGAGCTGGAGAGCAGGTTAATGGGGTGGGGAGGGAATGGAATGTGGCAGTAACCTTCCCCTGCCACGCCCACCAAGCCAAGCCACACCTACCAAGTGTCAGGACTCTGACATGCAGCCCTATTCAAATCACAAGTCTCTAGCCGCATCTCTCAGAGTAAAAAAGATTGATTTATTAGGAGTTGACATGTCGATGTTTCCCGGTTGCCGCCGACTCTGACATATCATTCATTTCATCCTTGACTCTGGTTTTCCCCCCAGATGTATATTCTCCAATGGGGCACACCCATAGCCAAGAGTCATCAATCAGGCTCTCCAGTAATAATCTTGTGTGCCAACAGCTTTGGCTGCCTAGCAATTATCTGAAGCATTTAAGGAATGCACTCCTTTCCTCCACTCCCTTTCTGCTGGCAACTAAAATGACCAAAGGAGTATTTTTTAGTTGACACCAAGCCACACCACACACCCCAAAGAACCGGTGGTAAAAACATTTACAAGCTCAGTTTTTGCTGGCAGAGGCCCCACGGCCTAGTCCTTCTTTGTTTCCAGGGCGGCCCTGCGGGCCAAATCTAAGCAACCCATAGGCCCAATCCAGCCCTTGGGCCCTGAGTTTGACACCCGTGAGTTAGAGCATGCCACAAACCAAGAATGGCCATGGATGAATGTCAGGACTTGCAGGTATCCAAAACCACCCTCGAGGGAATGGCATAGTTACAGGTAGTCCTCAACTTAACAACAGTCCATTTAGTGATTGTCCGAAGTTATAATGGCACTGAAAAATGCGACTGGCGACTTGTTTCTCGCACTTACGACCGTTGCAGCATCCCCATGGTCACGTGATCAACACTCAGACTCTCGGCCACTGGCTTCTATTTACGACAGTTGCTAGAGTCCCCGGGGTCACCCGATCCCCTTTTGTGACCTTTGGACGAGAGAAATCAACGGGAAAAGCCGGATTTGATTCTCAAGCATGGGAATAACTTAACCACGGTGGTGGTTCCCTTAACCACCGTGGCAAGAAAGGCCGTAAAGTGAAACATAACTTACTTAACCATAGTTTCACTTAGCAAAGGAAATTCGGGGCTCTGTTGGGAGGTTGTAAGACGAGGACTACCTGTATGTCGTTCACATGGCGGGACATGGGTTGTGTTGTGGCCTGTCAGCCACAGCCAAATCAGAGGAGGTGGTCAGGTCAGCATCAGGGCAACCTGAGAGCTCTGAGAGGGAAGAGGGAGTGGAGCTGCCAAGAGAGAGAGAGAGAGAGGTGGAGCCTGGGCCGTCCATCAGCCCTCCGATGGAGAGTCAACAGCCCCCAGGTCTGGAGATGGCTGATGAGGTAGAGGAGGAACAGCTTGGTCCAGTGCCTGATGCATAGATGCTCAAAAGGCAGAGGAGAGGAGAGCAGTGGAAATCTATGGGCTGGTCCTTGGGATGGAAGAGCCAGGTCTGGAGGTGGCTGATGAGGAAGAGGAGGAACATCTGGGTCCAGTGCCTGATGCATAGATGCTTAAAAGGCAGAGGAGAGGAGAGCAGTGGAAATCTATGGGCTGGTCCTCGGGACGGAAGAGCCAGGTCTGGAGGTGGCTGATGAGGAAGAGGAGGAACAGCTGTGCCCAGTGCCTGACGCGTGAATGCACAGAAGGTAGAGGAGAGGAGAGCAGTGGAAATCTATGGGCCAGTCCTTGGGATGGAAGAGCCACCCAGTACTAGCAAAGCCCCACCTGAGCTCTGGGGATAGGTGTGGCAGACAGCTCTTCATCTTCCGGACGGACGAACTTATTAGCCTGCGGTGAGAGAGAAATATTTTGCCGGGACTGCCGGCGCTCCTAATAAAGGAATCGTTGAGTTCATGTCAGAGAGTGTGTCGTGTTTGGGAAGCTGGGTCAGAACAGGTTGGGAGAAGAAGGACAACACTCCTTCTGCTCCGGAAGCACTAACGGTTGAAGGCCAGTGGCTTTCCGGGGGGGGATTCTGGGAGTTGAAGTCCACAAGTGGTCAAGAGGCCCATGGTTGGAGAGCCCTGACTTGAGCCAATCTCCCGCAGCAAGTACCGAACCAGGATGGATGAGTCGCCGTCTCTGGAGTCCATCTCTCAGTGGCCCTCGGATCGCCGCTACTCCCTCATGAAGCAACCCACCAACCAGAAAGGCAGCTGTGTCTCCTTCTGGTCGGTGGAAATTGTGGGCGTTGCAAGCGACTACAACGAAGAAGAGAGGATGGAGAAGGTGGAGGAGGAGAATGAGCTCGACATATCACACCAGCCGGCGGAGGAGGAGGAGGAGAAGGTGGAGAAGGTCCAGAACCAGGTATTTCTTCATGCTATAGGACATTTATCCATTTCCTGGGTTTTATAGTCTCTCTCTCTCCCATCCATCCTATCTATCTATCTATCTATCTATCTATCTATCTATCTATCTATCTATCTATCTATCTATCTATCTACCTACCTACCTACCTACCTACCTACCTACCTACCTACCTATCCATCCATCATCTATCATCTTCTATCTATATCTGTCTGTCTGTCTATCTATCTATCTATCTATCTATCTATCTATCTATCTATCTATCTATCTATCTATCTATCTATCTATCTATCTATCTATCTATCTATCTATCTATCATCTATCTGTATCTATCTATCTATCTATCTATCTATCTATCTATCTATCTATCTATCTATCTATCTATCTATCTATCTATCTATCTATCTATCTATCTATCTCCATTCATCCATCATCTATCATCTTCTATCTATATCTATCTATCTATCTATCTATCTATCTATCTATCTATCTATCTATCTATCTATCTATCTATCTATCTATCTATCTATCTATCTATCTATCTATCTTATAATGCATTTATTTATTTATAATGCATTTATTTTATAATGCAATTATTTAGTGATTTTATAGTGTATTTTCTATCATCTAAGTATATTTATTTATTTAATTGATTTTATAGTGTATTTATCTATTTATTTAATTGATTTTATAGTGTAATTTAGTGATTTTATAGTATATTTATTTATTTTATAGTGTATTTTCTATCGTATTTATCTATTTCATAGTGTACTCATTTATTTAATTGATTTTTATAGTGTATTATTTATTGATTGATTTTATAGCATATTTAATTGATTTTATAGTGTATTTATCTATTTATTTAATTGATTTTATGGTGTATTTATTTAGTGATTTTATAGTATGTTCATTTATTTTATAGTGTATTTTCTATGGTATCTATTTCATAGTGTACCCATTTATTTAATTTATAGTGTATTATCTATTTATTGGTTTTATATCATATTTATTTGATTTATTTTATAGTGTATTTATTTATGTAGTTATTTTATACTGCATTTATTTATTTATTTTATAGTGTCTTTATTAATTTTATGATGTGTTTATTTAATTGATTTATACGGCCATGCAAAGTCGGTAGCTGACATAACTTTAAAACCACAACGATAACCAACAAGACGAAAAAAGAAAAGAAATGCAGACCAGAACTCCTCTAACACTCAGGCTAACCCACAATCAATTAGCAGTCTGACAATTACAGGTAGTCCTCAACTTACAACAGTTCATTCATTCAAAGTTACAACGGTACTGAAAAAAGTTGTCAGCGTTCTAGAAAACCTCCACTCCAACCAATAACTCCAAGACAGGCATCTTCCCAAAAGTTCTGATTTATCTGGATAATAAACTAGCACATCTGGGGAATCCCGAATCTGAAAAGTACCAGGTTCCCCTTCAATAAGTAAAATATTGCAAATCTGCCCCCTGAACCCCCCATTGCATCCCCATCCGTCCCAACTTGAGATGTCCCCTCAGCCAGGTGCAGAAATAACATGACCTTGACTTGGAAAAAGGATGCTATTGTATCTAACCACATACACTCCAAGAAATTCCCCCTTCCCATTTTCCGAGGCTCAGGAATGTGGCGGCGTGGAAGCTTCTTGGTGCTAATAAGGCTTCCAAAGCTGACAGGCGTCCCCCCTTGAAAAAAAAAATCACGTCCTGGAAAATACAATAAACAAAACACAAGAGGTTAACACATTGTCACCTTCCAAAGCTGACAAAAGGGACTTAGGTCCATTTCCCACACAACCGTTGCAGCTTTCCCAGGGTCAGGTGATCAAAATTCAGAGGGTCGGCAAACTGGTTTGTATTTATGACGGTTGCAGTGTCCCTGGTCTCCATTTTGCGACCTTCTGAGCAGCAAAGCCCTTGGGGAAGCCACATTCACTTAACAACCGGGTGACTTGGCTTAACTCTTACAGTGATTCACTTAAGAACCATGTCAAGAAAGGTCGTAAAATGGGACGGAGCTCCGTTCACAACTTGTCTCGCTTAGCAACTGAGGAAATGTTGGGCTTGATCATGGTTGTAAGTCGAGGACTACCTGTATAATCAGGCTCAGCCACTACCTGCCACCCCGCCCTGGTCCAAGGCCTTAAGGAAGGTCAGAAAAAGAGAGAGGCCATCTGAATCTCGGGGGTCCAAAGAGCAGGTAAGGTGACCCAGAAGGCAGGTCTCCTGGACCCCACCAGCTGATATGGCTTCCAAGTAGGATCCTGGAGGTTGTCTACCCCATCAGTCGTTGTGAGATGGGTGTTGTGACCTAGTTCCCCAAACATGACAAGCTCTTATGACCGTGAACTCAAAAGATTCCTTTATTAGGAGTCCTGGCAAAAAATTTCTCTCTCACCGCAGGCTAACAAGTCCGTCCATCCGGGAGATGAATAATTGTCTGCCAGACCTATTCATCTCTACCCCCTGCCTTTTATCCCCAGAGCCAGGGTG
The DNA here is from genome assembly GCA_023653725.1 of Bungarus multicinctus. Taxonomy (NCBI): domain Eukaryota; kingdom Metazoa; phylum Chordata; class Lepidosauria; order Squamata; family Elapidae; genus Bungarus; species Bungarus multicinctus. The sequence goes on from CM042848.1 coordinate 82,624,025, forward strand.
GGGCTTTGCTAGCAGAGATGGCTCTATCGTTCCGAGGGCCGGCCCATAGATTTCCACTGCTCTCCTCTCCTCTGACTTCTGCACATACACACATCAGGCACTGTATCCATCTGTTTCTCCTCTTCTTCATCAGCCACCTCCAGATCTGGGGGCTGTTGACTCTCCATCTGAGGGCTGATGGACGGCTGATGCTCAACTTCTGTCTCTCTCTCTCTTTCTCTCTCTCTCTCTCTCTGCCAGCTCCATTCCCTCTTCCCCCTTGGTGCTCTTAGGTTGCCTTGATGCTGGCCCCAACTCCCACTCCGCCTCTTCCTCTGATTCAGCTGCTTAAGGGGCTGGGGGCCGACAGCCCACAACAATGGGTGTTCCACAAGTGACTTTTGTCCTATGAAACTTTTGAGTGGGTGGAAAACTCTTGCAATAGATCAGTTGCCAAAGTAGGAGACCCTTGAGAGGAAGAGTAAGATCAAACATGAGGGATTGAAGAAGGGATTGGGGCCTTCAAGGTCTTTAGGAGAACCAGAAAGTTCTCCTGGTCAGTTGTCTAGAACTTGGACGAAAGTTACGGGTGGAGAGGGTGAGGCGACTGGAAAGCCACCTCAGAAGAGCTGGTGATGGAGCCAGGTGAAGCTTCCTTTCCCACCCTCTTCTTGCCCTGCCAGGGCAATACGTCCCAGTGCACTCTGGGTGAAATGGAGAACGAGGACCAAGCTTGCTTTCAAGACCTAGATTTTAAGAAAAGACCGAGAAGGAGGAGAGAATCTGATTTCCGGAAGGTAGGAAGAAGAGGGCAAGAGGGAGGGAGGGACGGGCAGGTCAGCTTAATGGTGGAGAAGGATCAGCTCATCTCTATTCTAGATGTTTCTTGGGCTCATCTGAAGACCTCAGCGTTGTCTTCTAGTTGGGGGGTCAACTTTGCACAGCAGTTATGAGATGATAGAAAGAAGAACCGAGAAGTATTACAAAAGAACCGAGTGTTCCCATGGAGAGTGACTCATTGTTGTTAAAAACATCCAAGGTCCTTCAACCCTATGATTTTAGGAGAAGGGATGGGGTATTCAAGAACTTTAGTCCAGAAAGGTCCAGAACTTTAGTCCAGAAAGGTCCAGAAAGTTCTCCTGGGTTGTCTAGAACTTGGAGGAAAGAGGGCGAGGCCCAAACTTGAACTGAGGAGGAATTTCCTTGACTTGGAGAGCTCTTGGGTAAAGCTGTGGACGCTCCATCACTGGCATGGTCTTCAAGAAAAGAAGGGACAGTCATTTGTCTAGAATGGTAGGAAGGTTCTTGTCTTGGGCAGGGGGCTTGACTAGAAGACATCCAAGGTCCCCTTTTAACTCTATGATTGTATGAGAGGGGATGGGACATTCAAGAAATTTAGGGGGACCAGAAAGTTCTCCTAGAGTAGACCTTTGAAGGCAGACAAAGATACAGGTGGGGAGGACAGGATGATAGAAAAGCCACCTCAGGAGAGATGGTGATGGAGCTATGAGATGCTTCCTCTCCCATCCTCTTCTTGCCTGCCAGGGCATTGTGGCCCAGTGGAATCTTCCAGAAACAGAGAGAGAAGACCAGTTTTCCAACCAAGAGATGATCACTAAGAGAAGATCGAGAAGGAGAGAATCCCTGAGAGAAGGGAGAGAAGATTGGAGGGAGAGAGGAAGGAACACAGAGTTTCATCTTGAGCAAGAACTCAACGAAAGTTCAGAGAGGGAAAGGCAGGTAAGCAGGTAATGGTGGAGAAAGATCAGCTCAGGCCCATCCTGGATGGTTTCTTGGACACAGCTGAGGGCCTCAGTCCTGCATCTTAAGCAGGGGTCATCATGGTGGCCAACCTTATGATCATAGAAAGAGAACCATCCTCTGAAGTAGCAAAGAACCATCCTTGCTAGGTCCTTGTGGGTCAGTCAAGTTGAAGGTTTTCTAGCCCAGACGATGGATGTCAAGTAATTTGATGTACGTCTACAAGGAGCGTCCCAAACCAGCTCTGGTTCTTGCCGACTCAGGAATTCTGGAAGTTGGAAGTCCATAAGTCATAAAGGGGTCATGGTTCCCCACCTCTACGCTAGAAAGTGGTTAAAGGAAGGAACTGAGTAGGCTTGGCTAAAAGAAGAGAAGTTGAAAGAGAGGCATGATAACATCTGGTCCCTGAGGAGATCTTCCAGGGACCAGGGAGACAATGTATGCTCCAGAGCAGGGGTCCCCAACCTTGGCCACTTTAAGCCTGGAGGATTGAAGTCCTCCAGACTTAAAGTGGCCAAGGTTGGAGACCCCTGCTCCAGAGCATCTAAGGGTAAGATGAGAACCCATGACTAGAAGGAGTACAGGGAAAAGTTCAAACTTGAACTGAGGAGGAATTTCCAGACTTGGATAGTTATGAAATGAAGCTATGGGTGCTCCATCACTGGTGGTCTTCAAGAAAGGAGTGGACAACCATTTGTCCAAAATGATAGAGGGTCTCCTGCTTGAGCAGGGAGTTGGACTAGAAGACCTCCAAGGTCCCTTCCAACTCCATGATTCTACATTCTACTTAGGAGAACTAAGGAGAAATTTTCTAACAGTGAGAACAATTAACCAGTGGAACAGCTTTACCTTCAGAAGCTGTAGGGGCTCCATCCCTGGAGGTTTTCAAGAAGCGACTGGATAGCTGTTTGTCCCAAATGGTAAAGGGGCTCCTGCTTCACCAACCCCAGAGACATCGGCCAAGTGGCAGAGCCAACCCCCCTTGTAGGACCAGCATGGCAGCCATGCCGTACACATCCATGTCAGCCGCAGAGGGCTCTCCTTCGGTGAGGCCCGCTGTGATGGCTCTCCTTCTTCTCGGTTTTTGGCAGCGTGACCAAGTGCAGCACGACCTGCGAGAACTGGAGGAAAGGTACCATCAGAGCCAATTCCAGCGAGAGCAGCTTCAGGAGGAACTGCGTCTGTGCAGGGAGGAGATCGAAAGGCTGAACGGCAGCATCCCGACAGGAGGACGGGTAAGGCCAGTTGCACCCCCCATCCCCCTTGGGCCATCTCTGGGACTGAGGGGTCTTCTCGTCACGGTTGCTGTCAGGGCTCCAACAAATCTACCCCCATTCAAATCATAAGTCTCGAGCCGCATCCCAGAGAAAAGAAAATCGATTTATTAGAAGTGGCCATGTCGGCGTTAGCTGGATGCAGCCGATACTAAAATACACCATTCATTTCCTCCTTGACCCTGGTCTTCCTCCCACCCCCTGGATGTATATTCTCCAATGGGACACATCCATAGCCAAGAGTCATCAATCATGCTCTCCAATAATATTCTTGCGCTCCGACAACTTTGGACTGCCAGGTTGATTATCTAGGCACTTAAGGAATGCATTGGTTCCCCTCTACTCCTTTTTTCTGGCAGCTAAAAAGACCAAAGGAGTATCTTCTTAGTTGACAGTTGCATTCAGAGGCTCGTCTTAACTAGAGGTCCTCCATGGTGGCCATTCCTAAGGAGCCAGATCCAGAGATCTTTCGTGATAATCAAATACTCCAGCAAAGTAGCATGGCGTTCTTCGTGGCATCTGAGCTCGGTTGTTTTCTTCAAGATGTTTCATTGCCCAAACTAGGTTTTATTTATTTGGCGTGGGTGTCGGCAACTCGCGGCTCTGGAGCTGCATGCAGCTCTTTGGGCCCTCTGCAGTGGTTCCCTGTTGGATGATTCCCACCATTGGCTGGCCCTGCTCCTTGCCCTCCCCTCCCAGTCACTCCTCGCCTGGTGGTTTTCTTGTAGACGTTTCATGACCCAAACTAGGTAACGTCATCAGGGCTAGAATGGAAGGGGGTTTGTGGAGAGGAGGGAAGAGAAAAAGGAGGAGGAGGTTGAGGTCCTCGGTGCTCTTTGAGCTTGGTGGTTTTCTTGTAGATGTTTCATGACCCAAACTAGCTAACGACATCAGTGCTAGTCAACAGAATGATACCATGAAATATCTGCAAGAAAACCACCAAGCTCAGAGAGCATCAAGGACTCCTCATTTCAATCCTGAACTGCAAACATTCTCCTTTATCAGCAGCATTATGTCCCTCTGGTTTCTTGGTGGAATCCACCATGGTTTATTTTGAGCCCTGATCTCCTGGGACATGGAAATGAAAGAGAACCCGAAAGCCATGGAGGAGAAGGCAACCAGTGTTGGTGACCAGTGAGGACATGGACCTTTTGGTAGAATAACCTAGCCGTTGTGTCTCTTTGGGGTGGTGCTGTGGCCAGATGAGACCATGTGTGGGCCACCAGAAAGCGTCTGGGGAGATTCTCGATCATCCAGGTCATAGTTATCCCAAAGGTGTTTTCTTGTTTTGTTTTTTTTCCGTTGAAAACATTTTGCTTCTCATCCAAGAAGTTTCTTCAGAACTTGTCATCCCAGGAGCTTCTTGGATGAGAAGGAAAATATTTCCAAAGGGGGAAAAAAAAAACCCAGAGAAAGTCCACTTGTCTTTTGGGAATTAAAAAAAAGCACCTTTGGCCACCAGAAAATTCTCCATGTCGAGGGGTCAAAGAGTAGATGGTCAACAGGCATGGATTCTCTATTGAGTTGCCCCTATTGTGCATGTCGCGTCTAAAGTTCTGGCCACCACAATTCGAGAAGGAGGCTGAGGAAGGGGAAAGAGGGCAGACGAGAGCAACTCAGATGGCCAAGGGCTCCATGATGAAATCCCACGAAGATCAGTTGAAGGAACCGGACTTGTTTAGCCTAAAAAACAGAAGGTCAAGCATCTTCCAATCCTTGAAGGATTGTCCCAACGAACAGATCTTCTCTAGAACACCTGAAGGTCTGATGGACAGTCCAACTGATGGAAGATGGGACTCTCCTTATTAAGCATCCATCTTTTTTTTTTTTTGGTTCTTCTCTTGAGTGGTCTGGAGGGAAGCTCTATACCAGTGGTGGGATTCAAATTTTTTTACTACCAGTTCTGTGGGCGTGGCTTGGTGGGCGTGGCAGGGGAAGGATATCCTGCAAAATCTCCATTCTCTTCCCACCCCACTAACCTGCTTTCCAGCTCTGTTCTCCTGTGCAGGGCAACCAAAGAAGACCCAGACAATCAGTTGGGATTCAGGAAGCAGAGAATAGATGGGGGCAGGGCTAGTCAGAGGTGGGATTTGCTAGTTCTCTGAGCTACTCAAAATTTCCACTATCGGTTCTCCAGAACTGTTCAGAACCGGCTGAATCCCACTTCTGCTCCATACCCCCTTCCATGGGGCACCCTTCCAAACTCAGGAGGAACATCTTGAATTGAGGGCTGTGGAACCATTCTGGATCAGGGACCACACCTTAAGTTCTCCCTGGGGCTACCAGAACCTCACAATTGTTACCGAAACTCTTCTGAAGACATCTCATCCCAAGTCCTAGCCCGCTTTCCCAAGAGATCTTTTGCAAACTCGATGGTCCAGTTAGCGCCCCCCCTCAAACCCATTCTCTGCCGAGCCCTGCAGCATTTAAGCAAGTTTGAAAACAGTGGTAGGATTCAAAAAAAATTCTAACCACCGATTCTGTGGGCATAGTTTGGTCGGTGTGCTATGTGCACGCGCAGAGGATTTCCTACTGACTTACTCCTGCACTCTCTCTGTGTGTTAAACAGCTGGCGCATGACAATCCGTGCGCCGCGCGAAGCAGCTGAGCTTCAAACCCAGGAAATAAAGGTCAGTAACAGTGGTGGTATTCTACCGGTTCGGCCTGGTTCTGGCGTTCCGGTAGCGCCGAAGATCAGCTGGCAGAAAACCGGGTTCTCTCCAGTTGCTCTGCAGTTGGGCCCACCCACCTGCCCCTGCTCCTAGGTCCTTTTTAACCGCTCAGCTGTTTGGCGCGGTAGCTTAGTTTTTACTGTTTTAATGTATGCACAAAGCGTGGGTTTGGTCCGCATGCATGCGATCACACAAGTTGCGTGAGTCATGCGATCCCACCCCTGCAGCCACACCCACCAAGCCACGTCCACAGAACCAGTGGTGGGAACTTTTGAATTCCCACCCCTGGTCAGTAGGCCCGCAGGTGATCGTCAGAGCGAACCGGTTCGCTCACAGATGATCGTCGGCGCTACCGGTTCGGCTGAACCGTGTCGAACCGGTAGAATACTACCCTTGGTTTGAAACCCACAAAACATGGGCCAGGTTGTAAGTCCTCTAATATTTCTCTTTTTCTCTCCCTCCTACTTCTCCTCTTCCTCCTCCTCTCCCTCGTTTTTCTCCTCTTCCTCCCTCTCCTCCTCTCCCTCCTACTTCTCCTCTTCCTCCTTCTCCTCCTCTTCCTCCTCCTCCTCCTCTCCCTCCTACTTCTCCTCTCCCTCCTTCTCCTCTTCTTCTTCCTCCTCCTCTTCCTCTTCCTCTCCCTCCTACTTCTCTTCCTCCTCCTCCTCTCCCTCCTACTTCTCCTCTTCCTCCTTCTCCTCCTCTTCCTCCTCGTCCTCCTCTTCCTCTTCTCCTCCTCCTCTTCCTCCTCCTCCTCTCCCTCCTACTTCTCTTCCTCCTTCTCCTCCTCTTTTTCTTCCTCCTCTTCCTCCCTCTCCTCCTCTCCCTCCTACTTCTCCTCTTCCTCCTTCTCCTCCTCTTCTTCCTCCTCCTCTTCCTCCTCTTCCTCTTCTACTCCTCCTCTTTCTCCTTCTCCTCTCCCTCCTACTTCTCTTCCTCCTCCTCCTCTTCCTCCTCCTCCTCTTCCTCCTCCTCTCCCTCCTTCTCTTCCTCCTCCTCCTCTTCCTGCTCCTCCATCTTCTCCTCCTCCTCCTTCTCTTCCTCCTCCTCCTCTCCCTCCTCCTCTTCCTCCTCCTCTCCCTCCTATTTCTCCTCTCCCTCCTCCTCTTCCTCCTCCTCTCCCTCCTCCTCTTCCTCCTCCTCTTCCTCCTCATCTCCCTCCTACTTCTCCTCTTCCTCCTCCTCCTCTCCCTCCTACTTCTCCTCTTCCTGCTTCTCCTCCTCTTCCTCCTCTCCCTCCTTCTCTTCCTCTTCCTCCTCCTCTCCGGCACATCTGGCTTCTCGGTGGTTTTCATGTCTGAATAATGGCATTTCACGCTCTACCCACCCTCCACTCTTCACCAGGTCTCCCCCACCCCGGGCTCTCCCACGATCTCCCTCCCTCTCATAGGACTGATTGTCATAGTGGCTCTGCTCTGGTGCTGGTGGGCTGAGACCTCCTCCTAAAACCCAACCAGGTATTCGAAATCGGCATCTCGCTTTGCCCTCCACCCGGCTGTGCTGTGTGTCTGGGCCCCTGCATCCCTTTCCCGGCATGCGCCGTTTCCTGCCTGTTCCTCTCTGTAGAGACAACGGGACGGGACATTTCGCCGCAGCCAATCCGCTGCGGGACAATTCCACCATTCAATTATTTAAGACCATGAAAAAAATACTTTTAAAAATATTAATGCTTTTTCCTTTAACGGACATAGGTGTTTAGTAAACAGTGCAATGTCTGGGTCAATTTAATTATACACCACAATAGCAACAATAATATTATTTACTTGTATATAGTGATATTCTTCCAACTTCTAACGTCTAGCTCTATTATTCTGACCATTGGCAAAACAAATCCCACGTTAAAAAATATTCCGTATCTTCTTTAACTTTTATCTTTAACGTTAATCTATCCATTTCCGCCCGGACTTATCTTTTTTAAACTATATTTTCATATGTGGGAATTATTTTAATCTTTTGTCATTCCCATTTGCTTTTGTCCCTCCTTTTGCATCCTTTCTTAAAAGATTCCATGCCACCATTTCTTGGATGTTAATGTAACTCTTGTCCCATGGCGAGTTGCCTGTAGCCAGTTGGCTACAGCGAGTTGGCCATCTTAAGTTGGCTGCGGCGAGTTGTCCTAGACGCGTAGAGACATCCCACCCATCTCCATGTTGATCCACAAATCCCCTCCTTTCCTGCCCCTTCCTCATCTTCCCTCCCTTCCTCTCTTGAAGCATCTGCATGTCCCTCTCCAGCTGAGTCGGGGCTGAGCTCGTGTTAAATGGGATTTATTGGCGGTTGGGTGAGGCTCTGGGGAGCATCATGGGGGACCTCTGGAGCAGTGGGATTTGGGGAGACAGAGAAGATCCCCCTGGGGGTGTTAAGACACACTCCCTCCCTCCTAAGGAACTGACGCACCCTCTGGGAAACAGATCTTCCGCAAGAATCCCAGCCCCTCCTTTTGTGGCGATTACCCTAAGGAGCCACTTGGTGGCGCAGTGGTTCGAACACAGTATTGCAGGCTAACTCTTCCGACTGCCAGTAGTTCGGCAGTTCGATCCTGACCGGCTCAAAGTTGACTCAGCCTTCCGTCCTTCCGAGGTTGGTAAAATGAGGACCCAGATAGTTCGGAGTTGATAGGCTGACTCTGTAAAATGCTTAGAGAGGGCTGGGAAGCACTGAGAAGCCATGTATAAGTCTAGGTGCTACTGCTAGTGTTGAGTGAGGAAGAAAGGAAGGAAGGAAGGAAGGAAGGAAGGAAGGAAGGAAGGAAGGAAGGAAACAGAAGAGTCACTGTGGCGCAGTGGTTAGAATGCAGTATTGCAAGCTAATTATTTTGACTGCCAGCAGTTCGATCCTGACCGGTTCAAGGTCGACTCAGCCTCCCATCCTTGCAAGGTCAGTAAAACGAGGACCCAGATTGTTGGGGGCCAGAGGCTGACTCTGTAAACCGCTTGAAGAGGGCTGCAAAGCACTGTGAAGCGGTATATAAATCTAGGTGCTATTGCTAGTATATTTATTTTCTATTTGGCCAAGTGTGGTTAGACACACAAGGAATTGGTCTATAGAAGCACTTAGCGTAACGGTAGCTCTCGAGGTAACGCCCACATTTGAACTCAGGATTGCTGTTGCTGAATGAGACAGTTGTCAAGCAAGCATTTTATGACCTTTTCTTGCCACCATCATTAACCGAATCACGACCGTTGTTAAGATAGGAGCGAGGTTCGTAAGTGTATCCGGCTTCCCCCATTGACTTGGTTCATCAGACGGTCGCCGAAGGGGATCGCATGACCCCGGGAACACTCATGAAGTGTGAGTCGGTGGCCAAGCATCTGAATTTTGATCAGGTGACCGGGGGAAGCTACAACTGGTGTAAGTATGAAAAACGGTGGTAAGTCGTTTTTTTTCCCCTCTGCTGTTGAAACTGTGAATTAAATGAACTGTTGTAAGTCGAGGACTGTTGTGGTTTGCTGGCAGCAGGTGTGGATGGCTGAGGTTTCGGAGAGCGAGGACTCAGACGAGGGGCCCTGCGTGGGATGCAGGGATGGGGCCAGGACCATCAGGGAGTGGAGATTGTGGAAGCTGGCAGCAATGATGAAGAGTTCCCCGAGGAGCCTGTGCCCAGTGTGTGTGCATGCAGGGCTGCTCGAAGGAAAGAGCAGCTGCAGCAGCACGGGCGACTCGGGAGTAAAGCTGCAAGGTAACGGCCCCTCCCTTAAGGGATAAAAGCCAGCTGAGAAACCGGAGTCCTTTGCAGGAAGCAAAAAATTTTTACACTCAATCCTTGTGGACATTCGGACTATCTTGGTTGGTGTTTGGAAACTCTTTGATTTATTGTTTAGGAATTTTATCTGGTGTTCTTGGCAGCCTTGCAAAAACTTGGCCAGACTCTTTCTTGACGGAGCTAATTAGTGGGAAGCAGCCTTTTATCTGTGAAGGAACAGGATTCTTAGCTGAAACAATAAAAGGTTGTGCTGATACCTCTGTCTCGGGTTTTGGAATCTTTTACTCTTTTGGAACCAGGTTTGGGTAAAAACAAGGACTACCTTTCCCTGCAAAACAACAGAATATAAAAATAATACTAATGCAGTCAATAAAAGGGAGAAGTGAAATGAATAAGGGTGTAAGGTCTGGCAGCACGCTTAAGCCAAAAATGAACCAAAACAAAGACTTAAATGGAGGCTTGCAAATCAAAGAAAGTAGACTTTCTATTTGATCAAAGTTATAAAGTTCTGGGCAAGACATTCCTAGCACATCGCAAGAGACCTGGGAGGAAAATTCTGCCAAATACAAAAAGATGTCCTGTCCTTCTTATACACGCAAAAGTCTTTGTTCTTAGTTCTCTAATTGCCTTGTAAATCTCTAATCATGTAATCTAACTAAGATTTACATCTTCCTGCAACAGGCAGATTCTTTTCTGGCAATGTTATCTTTTCTCCATGGTCTCCCAAATTGATCATTTTGGCCTTTTGTTAACCCCACAGCTCAAAGATGTGTGTGTGAGACTTTATTTTATTTATTTAGTTTATTTGTCAATTGCTTATAAGATAATAGGTATAAGTATAAACACGAGTAAGAATACAGGAAACAGGTACGAATAAATGGGGACAATAGGGACAGTAGGCACGATGATGCGCTTATGCAGGCCCCCTTATAGACCTCTTAGGAATGGGTATTCTCTCCCTTCCTTTCCTTCCTTCCGTCCTTCCCGCTCCCTCCCTTCTTTTCTCTCCTCCCTCCATTCTTTTCTCTCCTTCCTTCCTTCCTTCCCCTTCCCTGTTCTCCTTCCTTCTTTCCTCCTTTTCTCCCACTCCCTCCCTTTTCTCTCCTTCCTTCCTTCCTTCCTTCCTTCCTTCCTTCCTTCCTTCCTTCCTTCCCCTCTTCCTTCCTTTTATTTTTTATTTTATTTATTTATTTGATTTGTCAATCGCTTACAAGATAATAGGTATAAGTATAAACACAAGTAAGAATACAGGAAACAGATATGAATAAATGGGGACAATAGGACAGGGACGGTAGGCACGATGGTGCGCTTATGCACGCCCCCTTACAGACCTCTTAGGAATGGGGTGAGGTCAATAGTGGTTAGTTTGAGGTTAAAGGAGTGGGGGTTAGAGGATGTAACAACAGAGTCAGGTAGTGCATTCCAGGCATTGACCATTCTGTTGCTGAAGTCGTACTTTCTGCAGTCAAGTTTGGAGCGGTTTATGTTGACTTTGTATCTGTTGTGTGCTCTTGTATTGTTGAGGTTGAAGCTGAAGTAGCCATTGACTGGTAGGACATTATAGCAGATAATTTTGTGTACTATGCTTAAGTCCAACCGTAGGCGGTGTAGTTCAAGATTGTCCAAGCCCAAAATCTCAAGCCTGATGGTGTAGGGTATCCTGTTGCGAGTAGAGGAATGGAAGGCTCTTCTCATGAAATACTTCTGGAATTGCTCGATTGTATTAATGTCCGATATACAGTGCGGGTTCCAGACAGACGAGCTGTATTCGAGTGTTGGTCTAGCAAAGGTTTTGTATGTCCTAGTTAGCCATTCTATATTTCCGGAGGAGAAGCTTCGTAAGATTAGATTTACAACTCTTAATGCCTTTGGGACAAAGCTGTTACAGTGAGCTCTGGTGCTTAGATCATTGGATACGAGTACTCCAAGGTCCTTGACAGAGTGAGGGTCGTCAACGGGGGTCCGAATTGCCCCGACAGTTGGAGATAGAAATAGATGGGCCAATTCCTGGAGGAAATAGGAGTGGCATTTATGGAAGGATCATTTATGGAAGGATTCATGAAGGATTTAGATAACAGGACCATATACTCGATGCAGGAGGATGCAATTGATTGCAGGCATACGTTTAACAATGAGTAAATGCATAAGGAAATACGTTTACAGCAGGATAACATGTATTTTTTAAGAGGACAAATGTCTATAGCCATGATGGCGAATCTATGGCATGCATGCCACAGGTGGCACACAGAGCCATTTGTGCCGGCATATGAGCTGCAGGTAAACTTACCTCACTGGGCATGTGTGCACCTCACAACTGATTTTTGGCCTATTTGAGACCTTTTTCGGCCTCCCAAAGGCTTGAGGAAGGCTTTTGCAAGCTTTTCAGGCCAAAAACTAGGCCCATTTCGTCACTTCCTGTTTTTCCGACAATACCGGAAGTGACAAAACGGGCCTAGTTTTCATCCTGCAAAGCCTGCAGAAGCCTGCAGAAGCTTTCTTCAAGCCTTTGGGAGGCCGAAAAAGGTCTCAAACCGGTCGAAAACCAGCTATGAGGCGCACTGCAGGTAAGGGGGCAGCGTGTGTGTGTGACTGGAAGTGTGGGGATTGCGTGCACATGCATAGGGGGTGTGGGGGGACACATTGCCTTCTGGGTACTGGCATGCAAGCGCAAGTTCATGCACAATTTTTGGCACAGGAGACTCAAAAAATTAGCCATCACTGGTCTATAGAGTAACTTTCTACTTAATGCTATAATATATTCTACTATATTTCTTTATTCATTATTACTATTCCCTTCAAGGGGACAAATAATAATACTGCAGCCACACCCTGCAGGTTAATTATGAGACTGCTCACAGCGGTACAGATAGTCCTCGACTTACAACCAGAATTTCGGTCGCTAAGCAAGACGGCGGCTAAGAGTGAGTCACATCTGATATTGGAACCTTTTGGCCGCAGTTGATAAATAAATCACGGCGGTTGTTATATGAATCACGTGCTCATTAAGCGAGTCTGGCCTCCTGCGTCGACTTTCGTTGTCGGAGGGAAGGTCGTAAAACGGGGCAGAACTCACTTAACAACTGTCTCACTTAGCGACAGAAATTTTGGGGCTCGATTGTGATCATAAGTCAAGGACTACCTCTAAAATAATAATAATAATTAAAAAAACCCGCGAAGGTGCTGAATTGATGGGGCATGCAGCCCGTCCTCGTACTTACGACGTCACAGGATCCTGCCGGTCATTCTTTGTGACTTCCTCGTCCAGCATCTACAAACAAGGTTAATGGGGGAGGGCTGGCAGCCGATCGTGAATGAAGACCGCCTGACGTCCTCACTTAAAGACGACCTGAGGTTCGCTTCACGGCCACAAGCGGAACTGCCATCTGTAAGCAGTGAATGGGTGGGATAGCTACATGGCTCGACAATGGAAATCTGCACCCCGATTTGCCGTTGTTAAGCGAGGACCGCCCAATCTGCTTTCACGATGGAGGGAGAGAAACCCCTTAATTATTATTTTTTAAAAATTGGTGTTCAAACCAGCGAGCCCCGATTTCGGCATTCGGTGTTGCAAAACTCTCATTATTTCATTTCTTCACTACTACTTGGCGGTTCTTCGGGGGAACGGACAACTCTCGGAGCGTTTGTTTAAGTTTGTGGTTGCAGATATGTGAGGAAAGCTGCGATGGATAGTATGCGACCCCCTCCCCATTGGCTGTGCGGGAGAATTTCCTAGTTTGGGCTTGGAATTTGGGGAGGAGGAGAAGAAGAAGAGGAAGGCATTGAAGGATTGAAGGCAGAGAGAGTTGGATTCCTGGGCCGGGAAGAGAAACCGAGGCAGAGCAGGAGGTGTGTGTGTGTGTGTGGTGGGGGGCTCTCTGGTTTGCAGCAGAATGATTTTGATGGATGGTCACGTCCCTGAGAGTCCCCAAACCCCAAGCTGGGTGGGTGGGGAGTAGCCAACACTTCAAAGGATAGGCTCAAGACCCAGAAGGCTTTTGACAGTGTGGAGAACTCCGCCTTAGCCAACCAGGTTGAATTCAAGGTAGAGAACCCTCAGGTTTTACACTTAGGCAAGAAAACACAAATACACCTGCAGGTATAGAATAGGCGGTACCTGGCTCAATAGCAGTCCTTGTGAGGGGGTCTTGGAGGCCTAGTGGACGATTGGGCGGCGCTTCAATAGGAGCCAGCCGTGTGCGGCGGCAGCCAAAAAGGCCAAGGCAGTCCTAGGCTGAATCAAGATCACGTGAAGTGTTAGTGCCACTTGATAATTTATTGATTTTTATTTTATTTTATTATTTTAATGTAATTTATTTATTTTATTTTATTAATTTTATTATATTATATTTTATTAATTTTATTATATTATATTATATTAATTTTATTATATTATATTTTATTAATTTTATATTTTATTTTATTAATTTTATATTTTATTTTATTAATTTTATTATTTTGTTTATTTTATTATATTTTTTACTTTATTTTATTATATTTTTTACTTTATTTTATATAATTTTATTATTTTAATTTAATTAATTATTTTATTACTTTATTATTTTATTTTATATTATTTTATTTTGTACCTTATTTTATTTTTATATTTTTTTATTTTATTTTTTTATTTTATTATTTATTATTAATTTAATTTAATTTAATTATTTTATTACTTTATTATTTTATTTTATATTATTCTATTTTACATCTTATTATTTTATTTTTTATTTTATTATTTTATTTTATTTTTTATTATTATTTTAATTTTATTTAATTTAATTTAATTATTTTATTACTTTATTATTTTATTTTATAATATTTTATTTTATATTTTATTGTTTTATTTTATTATTTATTATTGATTTAATCTTATTTAATTTAATTATTTTATTACTTTATTATTTTATTTATATTATTTTATATTTTGTTATTTTATTCTATTATTTTATTCTAACTTGTGACCGTTTCTCACACGTGCAACCATTGCAGTGTCCCTGTGGTCACGTGATCAAAATGGGGCCGCTTAGCAACCGGCCTGTGTTTAACTGGCAGTGTCCCAGAATCGCGTCATCCCCTTTTGCTCAACCTTCTGTTGAGCAAAGTCCGGGGGTGGGGGGGGGAATCCAGGTTCACTTAACAACCGCATAACTCCTTTAACAACGGCAGTGATTCCCTTAACAACTGTGGCAAGAAAGGCCGTAAAATGGGGCCGAATTCACTGAACAACTGTCTCACCTGGCAACAGAGAGTTTGGGCTCTAATTGCGGTCGTCACTCGAGGACCGCTTCTACTTAACGCGAGGATATAAGCCCCTGGCTTTAAATTGTTCATGTTGAAATGAAGAAAGCTTCAAGTGAGCCCTGAAGAGGATTGTCTCTCTTTGACCCCCCAAATGGGTCTCACAAAGCTAAGATCGATCCCGTAGCTAAAGACCGTCGCACATTATAGGCAGGGCTGGGCTTCTCAGGGGTTCTTTGCCTGGTTGCTGGGTGGGCCTAGTCCAGCGGTAGGGAACCTTGGCTCTTTTATCACTGATGGACTTCAACTCCCAGAATTCCTGAGTGAGCCATAAACGTTTCCCCATCCCTGGCCTAGTGGTTTTTCAGTTGTGAGGGAAATCAATTTTTGACTTGAATGGGACTGTTTAATATACAAATGTAGGACATATAAAGAATATTGATCATTCAAGTCAAAAATTAGGACATTTGTATATTGAACAATCCCATTCAAACCAAAAATTGATTTCCCTCACAACTGACAAACCAGTAGGCCAGGGATGGGGAACTTTTTATAGCTCATTCAGGAATTCTGGGAGTTGAAGTCCATAAGTGATAAAAGAGCCAAGGTTCCCTACCACTGCTCTAGTCGGCCTCCAGAACCATGTCAGGGACCCGGTGGGGGGGATGTTTTTGCCCTCCCCGGGCTCCGGAGGCTTTCCTTGAGCTTCCGGGAGGGTGCAAATGGCCTCTCCGGGCTCCGGAGACTCTCTGGAAGCCAGAAACGGATCCATTTCCGGCCTTCCCAAACTTCCGGGAGGTCCATTTTTTTTTGCCCTCTCCGAGCCTCTGGGGCTGCCTTGCACTTACCTGCATGCAAAACGGGCCGTTTGGGGACTCCTGGGAGGGGAGGGGAGGGGTGGGGGGGCCAGCCAGGGATGGGATTTGGGGGTTCTCTGAACTGCACAGAATCTTAGCTAGGGGGCTCTCCTGAAGCCCCGCAAACTCCCAGCAGCCCCACTCCTGATTAGAGGATGGAAGATATGCTTCCTCGGAAGATTGGGTAGAATTGAGCGGATTACACGCACACCTGATTGACATCACGGCCACGATGACGTCGTGTCATGTACGATGTCCTCGTGGCTTGTGCTGGACCCGGAGGGGCTAGGAAAGCAGGGTTCAAGGTGGCGTCACTGATTCTAGTCTATTGTCTCCTGTCGTACAGGTCCCCAGTGGAGGGATGGCGCCATTCGGTCTGTTCGTCTTCTGCGCAGCAGGCTTAATATTGTACTCCTGCTTGAAGAAATCCAACGGCGGTGGATCGCTGACCTGAAGACCCTCCCAGCCTCCTGGTGGAGAGGACCACACTTGCCACGCACCCTGCTGCCCTCCCCCCCACAATATCCCAACTTGGTGACAACCAAGCAACAAGTACTCCCTCTCCCCCCTCGAATCCAACTACACAGAGGAGTTCCTGGATCTGGCCCCTGCGATTTTTTTGGAAGCACCAGCTCGTCTCTTCGATCAGGACAGGCCCTCCGCTGCCCATCCTCCCTTACTCTCTTTGAATCCCTCTCTCGGCCTGCGGTGTACCAGGCGTCACCTCTCCCCCCCCAAAAGAGCAGGAGGAGGATCTCATAACTAAGCTTCCACATTGTATCTGCTCCAAGTACGTGGCCTAGAATGACGGGACAAGAACACCACCGGCTCACCACACCAGGGAACTGTTTCCGGGGGTCAGAAGCTACCCTCTTTCCAAACTGGGGAGTGGGGAACACTGGGAATAGTTTGAAGGGGGACGAATCGGTGTGTTGGCTGAGCCCAAATAAAACTGAGAGTCTCGGTTTACCCCCGTTCCTCGACCCTTTCCCTGTATAGCCTCTCATTTTACCGGACCACTAGCGGATCCCCAGATCTGTCCATTGGAATACACCCGACTCCTGCAGACTTAAATCCCGCGTCTTGTTTCCCGGGAGTCCCGTGCCGCGTGTATGAAACCTACACAGGATGTTGGGCAGGACGACACCTCCTCGTTCCAGCAATATTAGAGCCTCTTTTAACACTGTGACGCTCCAGAAGGGCTGCGGTTGACGGTTCTAAATTTTTCTACATGCCGCTGCCCTGCTCAGGATAGGCACAACCTATGCATTTCATCCACCGACCGTATTCCCGCCTCCGTTTTTTGTGATCCGGCCGTTTCGCAGCGTTGGACACGATATCGATGGGCTTCTGAGCTGCGTGTGGGTTTTTTTGTGTACGTGTGAGTGTGACACTTGATTCTTCAAGCCCAGCACAACTATATCAACCCCTCCTCCCCTTCTGTGCTCCAAGGCGTCCACCAAGGCTTATTTTCGACCAGGGGTGCCTGCGAGGAGAGGGTTAAAACGGACGGTGATCGTGACGCTGTGATCGAACCCCTGCAGACAGTTTGCTGCGATCGCACAGCACCATCTTGACTACCGTCCCAATGGCGGAGACTCCTCCTGAGTTCCACGTAGTTTTACTAGCAGGTGGGATGTGACATCACTGGGTGCATCGTTCTGGGTCTCTCATTCTCACCCTGCATGTTGTGTGTGGTCACGTTCCTTTATGCGTAGCCTTGTCTCTCAATCCACAGCTGTTCCCTGCGTCACCTGCTCTCCAGCGAGAAGGGGCCCGTTGCAAACCAGCATAAGCCAAGCGGCCTAAGAGATTGTGCAGAACCTTCTCCTCCTCGTCTTCTCTGTTGTAACTCGGTAAAAAGAGCTTTGTAAAATCCAGAGTGTGGACGTCTCTTTTTGTGTCTTCTAACAGCGATATTTGGTCGGTTGAATGGATGTGTTAGAAGCCGGCAGGCTAATTTTCATTTGTTTCTTGATTCATCCGTTGATACACGAATCTGTTGGGATTCCTATGGCTCCTCATCTCAATTACAGGTAGTTCTCTACTTATGACCGATTGCTTAGCAATTGTTCAAAGTTTTGACGGACCCCTGAAAAGCTACTTAAGACCTTGTTTTGAAACCCTCACATTGTTGTCCCATAAGGCAAATTCCTTGCCCATCATGCTGGCTGGCGAATTTTGGGAATTGGAGTCCACCCATCTCAAAGCATGCTAGCTGGGGAATTTTGGGAGTGGAAGCCCACTCATCTTAAACCATGCTGGATGGGGAATTCTGGGAATTGGAGTCCACTCAACTCAAAGCATGCTAGCTGGGGAATTCTGGGAGTGGAAGCCCATCCATCTTAAACCATGCTGGATGGGGAATTCTGGGAACTGGAGTCCACCCATCTCAAAGCATGCTAGCTGGGGAATTCTGGGAATTGAAGCCCACCCATCTTAAACCATGCTGAATGGGGAATTCTGGGAACTGGAGTCCACCCATCTCAAAGCATGCTAGCTGGGGGATTCTGGGAATGGAAGCCCATCCATCTTAAACCATGCTGGATGGGGAATTCTGGGAACTGGAGTCCACCCATCTCAAAGCATGCTAGCTGGGGAATTCTGGGAATTGAAGCCCACCCATCTTAAACCATGCTGAATGGGGAATTCTGGGAACTGGAGTCCATCCATCTCAAAGCATGCTAGCTGGGGGATTCTGGGAATGGAAGCCCATCCATCTTAAACCATGCTGGATGGGGAATTCTGGGAACTGGAGTCCACCCATCTCAAACCATGCTAGCTGGGGAATTCTGGGAGTTGAAGCCCACCCATCTTAAACCATGCTGGATGGGGAATTCTGGGAATTGGAGTCCACCCATCTCAAAGCATGCTAGCTGGGGAATTCTGGGAGTTGGAGTCCACCCATCTCAAAGCATGCTAGCTGGGGAATTCTGGGAGTGGAAGCCCATCCATCTCAAACCATGCTGGATGGGGAATTCTGGAAGTCCACTCATCTTAAAGCATGCTAGCTGGGGAATTCTAGGAGTTGAACTCCACCTATTTTAAACCATGCTGGCTGGGGAATTCTAGGAGTTGAAATCCACCTATTTTAAACCACGTTGGCTGGGGAATTCTGGGAGTTGACATGCCCACATTGTCAAGTTGCTGAGATTGAAAGACTTTGACAGACACCAAAGAGTACATTTGAGAAATGCACTCCAACTCTCTCCATGTATATACTTCACGATGGTGCTTTTCCTAGACCTTATAGCTGTGTTGCTACACAAAAGTTGCATTCATTTCTTTTATGCGATGGTACCAAAAGAATGGAGGGGTGAAGACTTGGCTGGGAGCCCACTTCAAGGGAGATAAGACCCTGCCCCAAATGATTGCCTACCATGGTGGTCATGTTCTAGTTTTTCCTTCTGGGGTGGGGGGAGTGGGGAGCCTGCCAGGCAGGGTGCGAAGGCAAGAAGATGGGTCTTGAAATCCAGCCTCCATATTATCTGTGGGTCAGAGCAGGAGGTCTACCACTTGGCGTGACATCCTTCAGGTGCTATGAAGTACCACCTGCTTGGACCTGGCTGGGCCAGGGTGCAAATGAACAGGCTTGCCTCATTCCAATGAATCAGGCAGGTCCTGTATAACAGAATCATGGGACTTTGAAGGTCATGTAGTCCAGCCTTCTGTTCATGTGGAAAACTCTATACCAGAGTGCAGAGAAGAGCAACCAAGACGATTAGGGGACCGGAGGCTAAAATAGAAGAACAGAGGTGGGATTCAAATTTTTTAACAGCCTGTTCTGTAGGCGTGGCTTAGTTGGTGGGCGTGGCTTAGTGGTCATGTTATTGGCTGGCTGTGGCCAACTCAACATCACTCACATCGAGGCACGCATCTCCTTGCCTGGCCTCTCAGGACTGTGGAAATGCTGCAACGGTCATAAGTGTGAAAAATGGTCATAAGTCACTTTTTTCAGTGCCATTGTAACTTTGAATGGTCCCTCCACACAAGCAAAGTACCAGAAAAGGAGGGGAAAAAAACTCCAGGGAAGTTCCTGAGACAGGAAGTCTAATCCTGCCAGGAATGTAATCAGGGTTAACGGAGAGGCAGTTTCTGTAAGCAACACTAGAATGTTTCCTTCCTGCCTTCCTTACAGGATTAGACCAGGAATTTCTTCTAGCAACTGGTTCTCCGAACTGCTTAGAATGTTAACAACTGGTTGTAGCAAATACTAGAATCCCACCCCTGAAGAAGAATGATTGCAGGAACTGGGCCTGGCTAGTCTAGGGAAGAGAAGGACCAGGGGAGACAGGAGAGCATCTTCCAATATTTGAGGGGCTGCCATAGAGAGGAGAAAGGGGGCCAAGCTATTTTCTAAAGCACCCGAAGGCCAGACAAGGAATCATGGATGGAAACTGAACAAGGAGAGATTCAACCTGGAAATAAGGAGAAATTTCCTGACAGAACAATCAACCAAGTTGCCTTCAGAAGTTGTGGGAGCTTCATCACTGGAGGCTTTCAAGAAGAGACTGGACTGCCATTTGTCAGAAACGGTGCAAGGTCTCCTGCTTGGGCAGGGGGTTGGACTAGATGACCTACACGGTCCCTTCCAGTTCTGTTATTCATCTCAGACAAATAGTTGTCCAATCTCTTCTTGAAAACCTCCAGTGATGGAGCATTTATAACTTCTGGAGGCAAGTTGTTCCACTGGCTAATTGTTCTCACGGTTAAGCAATTCCTCCTCGATTCCAGCTTGTTTTTCCCACTGAACGAGTTATCATCCGTTGCTTCTTGTCCTTCCTTTGAGTGCTTTGGAGTGTACATTGACCCCCCCCTCTTCTTTGGGGCAGCCCCTCAAATATTGCAACCCCTGCCATGTCATCCTACTAGTCCTCCTTTTCATTCAACTAGACCAGAGGTCTCCAAACTCGGCAACTTTTAAGACTTAAAACTTTAAGGCTGCAGAACTTGTAGGACAGCATAGCTGGCTGGAGAATTCTGGGAGTTGAAGTCCACAAGTCTTAAAATTTGCCAAGTTTGGGGACCCCTGAACGAGACATACCCAGTTCCTGCAACCCTTCTTCGTTTTAGCCTCCAGCCCGTCCCCCCAATCATCTTCGTGTGTTGGTCCACGTGAGCCAGCCACGAATTAAGGCGGTTGGTGGGATTCAAATGTTTTTACTGCCGGTTCTGTGGGCGTGGCTTGGTGAGTGTGGCTTAGTTTGGTAGGTGTGGCTTGGTGGGCATGGCAGGGGAAGGTTACTGCAAAATCCCCCTTCCCTCCCCATCCCACTAACCTGCTTTCCTGCTCTGTTCTCCTGTATAGGGCAACCAAAGACCCAGCCGATCAACTGTGGGTGTGGCTTGGTGGGCGTGGCATTCTGTGGGCGTGGCTTGGTGGGCGTGGTTTCATGGCTTGGTGGACGTGTTAGGGGAAGGATATACTGCAAAATCCCTCTTCCCTCCCCACACTTCTAACCTGCTTTCCTGCTCTGTTCTCCTGTATAGGGCAACCAAAGACCCAGCCAATCAACTGTGGGTGTGGCTTGGTGGGCATGGCATTCTGTGGGCGTGGCTTGGTGGGCGTGGCTTGGTGGGTGTGGCTTGGTAGGTGTGGAAGGGAAAGGATACTGCAAAATCCCCCTTCCCTCCCCACCCCTTTAACCTGCTTTCCTGCTCTGTTCTCCTGTATAAGGCAACCAAAGACCCAGCCGATCAACTATGGGTGTGACTTGGTGGGCATGGCATTCTGTGGGCATGGCTTGGTGGGTGTGGCAGGGGAAGGATACACTGCAAAATCCCCCTTCCCTCCCCACCCCTCTAACCTGCTTTCCAGCTCCATTTTCCTGTGCAGGGCAACCAAAGAAGACCCAGCCAATCAGCTGGGACTCAATGGGAGGCAGAGAATAGATGGGGTTGGCGAGGCCAGTAAGAGGCGGTATTTTCCGGTTCTCTGATCTACTCAACATTTCTGCTACCGGTCCTCGAGAAGCGGTCCAAACCCAGCTGAATCCCACCTCTGAAGGGTTGTGTCCTGCCCCACGTGGCTGGAGGAACAAGGTGGGTTCACCCCAGGCCGATCTAGGGTAGCAGCCAAGCCCTCTTCGCTGCCCTCCCACCGATTCCCCCTGGGTGGAAGAGGAGAAGACATGGCTGGGCTGGCCTCGGGTTCAGCTCCACGGTCTGGGCACATGGCGTTCTTCTCGGGGGCGGGCTGCACATACTGGATCGGCTCACGAGGCCCTGAGACACCACCTCATCGGCTATATTGAGCACCCGAGGCTGAAATGTGGGCCTGGTGCCAGATTATGGGCAGACTCTCCACCACGGAAGAAGGGAGAAAGTGGCCGTTGGGCTGAATCTCCCCTTTTCCCGACTTCGACCATAGAGGGAGTCCTTGATTTATCACAATTTCCAGGTACTCCTCAATTTAATGGCCACAACCGAGCCCAGAAATTTATGTTGCCGAGGGAGAGAAATCCGTTACGGGAATTTCCTCCCACCTTACGACTTTTCTCGCCACCTTTCGTTAAGTGAATCCCTGCCGTTGTTAAATTAGCAACGGCAGGTCGTTAAGTGAACCTGGCTTCCCTATTGACTTTTGCTCACCAAAGAGGATGGCATGACTCCCCGGGGGGACACGACGAGCGTCATAAATGCGGAGTCCGTGGCCCAGCGTCTGAATTTTGATCCTGGGAACCTACGGAGGATGTTGCCACAGTCGTAAGTGTGAAAAACGGCCTTTTTCAGCGCCGTTGTAACTTTGGTCACTAAACGAACTATCGTAAGTCAAGGACTACCTGTATTTAGCGGCCAACAGCAGTAACAAAAAGTGACTTAGGACCGTTTTCCACACTTACGACCTTTGTATCTTCCCTGTGGCGACATAATCAAAATTCGGATGCCTGGCAGACCAACAGTCTCACATTTATGATGGTTGCAGCATCCCTGGTCTCACACACTCCCCTTTGGCAACCATGAGCCGAGCAACATCAACGCAAAAACCACGTTCCTTCGATCACCAGTCTCTTCATGCAAGAACCACAATGCTTATTTGATTATTAATGTATTAACAGTAGCTAGAATTGTATTTGCACAAAATTGGGAAAACGAGAAAATTCCGACAGAGGAGGAAACGATTTAAGAAAATAATGGAATGTGTAGAAAGGAATAGATTGACAATGGCGATTAGAGATCGGGAAGAAAAAGATTATTGTAAGATTTGGAATTTATTTGATGAATGGTTAGGCAGAAGAGTAAGAAATGGAAACACGTGACAATAGAAATAATATATTACAACTATTTGACTTAGATTGAGCTCAAGAGAATGAATATAATTTAGGGAAGGATGAAATGTACTGTATTTCTGAAAGATAATCATTACAATATTAATGGTAATATAATAATTGACCAATGCGAGATAAAATATCGACTAGAATGGTTATAATATATAAACAAGTAAGAAATGTATGATATTATTATGTGCACAGGACCATCCCTGATCTCCTGACTTTCCACCGTGCGTTGAAAACTCATTTATTTCACCCAGCCGGTCTGGCCTAAGGGTTTTTAAATTTTTTAATCTGGTTTTAAATTTCTTAATTCCCTTATTTTTAATCTTTCCAAAGGGTCAATGTATTTAATTCTTTTAATATTTAAATATTGTATATGTGTTTTATCCTGGCTGTTCACCGCCCCGAGTCCCTTAGGGAGAGGGGGTGGGTGGTATATAAATTTAAATAAATCAATAAATAAATATATGTATTCCAACCAACACACAGTTGAACTGAAAGGTAGTTTTATTTGTTTGTTTTTGTTGTAAAAATTTAAAAAAAAAAACTTTTTTAAAACAAGAAAAAAAGAATTGCAACTCTTCACTTGATTAAGGCGGCGGCAAACACCGTAAAGAAGGAAGCCCCTTAAACCGACGTCTCCCTCAGCGACATAAAGGTTGGGGGGCTCTGCTGTGGTCGTAATTCGAGGACGGTGTGAATGTCCCGTCTGAAAATAGACCTGTCTAAATCCAAATTATCCTCCCCCGCCCCCCCACACCTCTCTCTCCTCCGTCTGACTCCGAACTTTCCTTATGCAATATTTGCAGCTCACATCTGTCACTGTCTGTTTGGAAAAAAAGGCAAGGAGGTAGCTGGGTTTTGTCCAGGTTTTTTTTTTTTTGGGGGGGGGGGGGGGAGCAGAAACAATATGTTTGCAACCAAAGCCAAGTCAGTGTGTCCCAACACCTCCCCCCCCCCGCTCCTCCTCCTCCTCCAAAATTGCTTTCCGAAGCCAGCTGGACGGACAGCCAAAGTTTGCTTGGGAGTGTATGGAGCGATTGTGCCCTTCACGAGACCTTAGCCAACCGGGAGTCCAGTTTATGAGGTCGTCGACCGGCTGCAGCAGGAGTTGCACAGGCTGATGTTTGAACAGCTGGAAGGGACCTCCACATCTGCCCTGAGAAGGCCTCTCTTTAATGCTTCCCAAGGGAGAGGAGGGGTGGGGTGGGGGGGCTGGCTGGCTGGCTGGAAAAACAATTCCGGATTCAAATTTCTTAACCGCCCGTTTCTGTGGGTGTGGCTTAATATGTGGGGTGGGGAGGTGGCTTGGTGGTCACGTGACTGGGTGGGTGTGGCTTGCTGACAGGGCATGGCTTGGTGGTCACGTGACTGGCTGGCCGTGGCTTGTATGTAAATATTATAAATAGTTGGGTAAAAGAGATAACTTTTACCCCAAAACCAGGCAAAGCAGGCAGGCAGACTGAGTTGCTCGCAGAATCACAGATTCACTCACAGATCTACCTTTCTGCAATCTGTTGCCTGCGTCTGTCCCATAAAATTTGCTTGCACAACGCCGGCGAGTTGGATAGCACGCATGTGAGAAAAGGAGTGACTGGGTGAGGAAGGGAGGGGAGGGGTGGGGCCAACCAGTGGTGCGATTTGCCAGTTCTCCAAACTGCACAGAATGGTAACAATCGGTTCCGTAGAACTGGTCTGAACTGGTAGAATCCCAACCCCTGAATCAAGGTCACCTGAAGTGTGAATACCACTTTATAAGGCCTTGGTAAGGCCATGCTTGGAATATTGCATCCGGTTTTGGTGACTGTAACGTAAAAAAATATGTTGAAACTCTAGAAAGGGTGCAGAGAAGATGATTTTAGGGGAACTGGAGGCCAAAACATATGAGGGATGGCTGCAGGAATTGGGGATGTCTCATTTAATGACAAGAAGGACTTGGGGTGATGTGATAGCAAGCTTTCAGTATTTGAGGGGCTGCCCCAAAGAAGAGGGAGTCAAGCTATTCTCCAAAGCACCAGAAGGCAGGACAAGGAGCAACGGATGGAAACTAACCAAGGAGAGAAGCAACCTAGAATTAAGGAGAAATTTCCTGACAGGGAGAACAATTAACCTGTGGAACTGCTTGCCACCAGAAGCGGGTGCTCCAATACTGGAGGTTTCCAAGAAGAGATTGAACACCCATTTGTCTAAAATGGTACAGGGTCTCCTGCTTGAGCAGAGGGTTGGACTAGAAGACCTTGAAGGCCTCTTCCGACATTATTATTGTGTTATAAACGTCGCTGGGGCTGGGCAGGTTGCTCCTACTGCTCTCCCACCCTACAGTGAAGGGCAGCGGAGTAGAGGCTGCAGGTGGTGGCTTCCGTTGGGCGTGTGGCTGGAAAAGGCTCTGGCAGACGAGGTTTTCCCCTCCGCGAAGAGCTTTGGCTCTTCAGACACTCTTCCATCGCCGGAGTCCCGGTTGAGAGATGGGCAGCCGCAGCTGGAATTTGAGCAGAGGGGGACTGACTGCCAAGCGGTACCACTTGAGGAGAGCGAGGGCATGGCTGCCCTCCAGGTCTCCTCTGACTTGGCAGGTTATTAATAGAGACCCCGTCCCTCTTGTTCTCCAACCATCCAGGCTGTTGTGGCTGGTCGGCTGCCGGTCCCTCCAGCAGCCGAGGCAGAGGAGGCAGAGTGGGAGTCAAGGCAACCTGGGAGCTCCGAGGGGGAAGAGGAAATGGAGCTTGCAGAGAGAGAGAGAGAGAGAGGGAGAGAGGGAGAGAGGTGGAGCCAGGGCCATCCATTGAGCCCTCCAATGGAGAGTCAACAGCCCCCAGGTCCGGAGGTGGCTGATGAGGAAGAGTTGGGTCCAATGCCTGATGCGTGGATGTGCAGGAGGCAGAGAGGAGAGGAGAGCAGTGGAAATCTATGGGCCGGCCCTCGGGATGGAAGAACCAGGTCTGGAGATGGCTGATGAGGAAGAGGAGGAACAGCTGGGTCCAGTGCCTGACGCACAAATGCTCAGAAGGCAGAGGAGAGGAGAGCAGTGGTAATCTATGGGCCGGTACTTGGGATGGAAGAGACAGGTCTGAAGGTGGCTGATGAGGAAGAGGAGGAACAGCCGGGTCCAGTGCCTGATGCATAGATGCTCAGAAGGCAGAGGAGAGGAGAGCAGTGGAAATCTATGGGCCGGTCCTCGGGATGGAAGAGCCAGGTCTGGAGGTGGCTGATAAGGAAGAGGAGGAACAGCCGGGTCCAGTGCCTGATGCATAGATGCTCAAAAGGCAGAGGAGAGGAGAGCAGTGGAAATCTATGGGCCGGTCCTTTGGGATGGAAGAACCAGGTCTGGAGGTGGTTGATGAGGAAGAGGAGGAACAGCTGGGTCCAGTGCCTGACGCGCGGATGTGCAGAAGTCAGAGGAGAGGAGAGCAGTGGAAATCTATGGGCCGGCCCTCGGGACGGTAGAACCATGCTGCTAGCGAAGCCCCACCCTAGCTCTAGGGATAAAAGGCAGGGGGTGGAGATGAATAGGTCTGGCAGACAATTATTCATCTCTCCTGCCAGATGGACTTGTTAGCCAGCAGTGAGAGAGAAACGTT
This sequence comes from Bungarus multicinctus, assembly GCA_023653725.1. Lineage (NCBI taxonomy): Eukaryota > Metazoa > Chordata > Lepidosauria > Squamata > Elapidae > Bungarus > Bungarus multicinctus. The sequence continues at coordinate 82,650,358 of CM042848.1, forward strand.
TTGCCGGGGTTTCCTAATAAAGGAATCTTTTGAGGTCACTTCAGAGGGTTGTCATGTTTGGGGAGCTGGCCGGAACCCTGCACCTCCTGAATTTGGGTCCTTGCCTGGTCTGGGAAGGGGTTGGATTGGCTAGGTGACTTTGGGCCAATCACCAGGAGACGGTGAATTCTAGTCCCACCTTAGGCATGGAAGCTGGTTGGATGACTTTGGGTCAATTACCAGCAGAAAGGGATTTCTAGTCCCTTCTTAGGCATTAAAGTCAGCTGAGTGACTTTGGGCCAATCACCAGGAGACGGGGAGTTCTAGTCCCACCTTAGGCATGGAAGCTGATTGGGTGACTTTGGGTCAATAACCAGCAGACGGGGAGTTCTAGTCCCTTCTTAGGCGTTAAAGTCAGCTGAGTGACTTTGGGCCAATCACCAGGAGACTGGGAGTTCTAGTCCCACCTTAGGCATGAAAGCCAATTGGGTGACTTTGGGCCAATCACCAGGAGACGGGGAGTTCTAGTCCCACCTTAGGCATGGAAGGTGGTTGGGTGACTTTGGGTCAATAACCAGCAGATGGGGAGTTCTAGTCCCTTCTTAGGTGTTAAAGTCAGCTGAGTGACTTTGGGACAATCACCAGGAGACGGGGAGTTCTAGTCCCACCTTAGGCATGAAAGCCAGCTGGGTGACTTTGGGCCAATCACCAGGAGACGGGGAGTTCTAGTCCCACCTTAGGCATGGAAGGTGGTTGGGTGACTTTGGGTCAATAACCAGCAGATGGGGAGTTCTAGTCCCTTCTTAGGTGTTAAAGTCAGCTGAGTGACTTTGGGCCAATCACCAGGAGACTGGGAGTTCTAGTCCCACCTTAGGCATGAAAGCCAATTGGGTGACTTTGGGCCAATCACCAGGAGACGGGGAGTTCTAGTCCCACCTTAGGCATGAAAGCCAATTGGGTGACTTTGGGCCAATCACCAGGAGACTGGGAGTTCTAGTCCTGCCTTAGGCATAAAAGTTGGCTATAGAAATGATAAAAGCAATAAGAATACATTAATAGAGAAATAAATCATAGTAATGGAAACAATAGAAACCATAGGAATAATCGAAAAAGAAATATTGGAAAGAATAGAGAAAATAGAAATTAGAGAAGCAGAAAGAATAGAAGCAACAGAGAGAAGAGAAAGGATGGAAAAATAAATAATGGAAAAAATAAAGAGAAAGTCTGAAGTGGCATTTAGGGCTTTGTGCCTGAGCAAGGGGTTGGACTAGAAGACCTCCAAGACCCCTTCCAGCTCTGTTCTGTTCTGTAAAGTAACAATAGAAAGAACAGAAAGGGCAGGAATAGAAAGAATTGAGATAATAGAAATAAATAGAAATGGAAAAAGCAGGAGTAAAAAAAATATAATGCATTCATTCATTCCATTCATTCCCTCTATCCACCCATCCATTCATCTATTCATTCATTCAATTATTCATTCATTCATTCATTTCTTCATTCATTCATTCATTGCATTATTCATTCATTCCATTCATTCCATTCCTTCCTTCCTTCATTTGTTTGTTCAATCATTCATTCATTCATTTAATTTTGTTCATTCATTCATTCATTCCATTCATTTAATCATTCATTCATTCATTCCACTCCTTCCATTTCTCCCTTCCTTCAATCATTCCTTCAATTATTCATTCATTCCATTCCTTCCTTCCTTTTCGTTCATTCATTCATTCATTCATTCATTCATTCAATCAATCAATCATTCATTCATTCCATTCATTTATTCCATTAATTAATTAATCCAATCATTCATTTTCTTTCATCTATCTATCTATCTATCTATCTATCTATCTATCTATCTATCTATCTATCTATCTATCTATCTATCTATCATCTATCTATCTCTATCCCCTCTATCTATCTATCATCTATCTATCTATCATTTACCTACCTATCTACCTACCTACCTATCTATATCTATCTATCCCCTCTCTATATCTATCCTCCCTCTCTCTATCTCTCTATCCATCCATCCATCCATCCATCCATCCATCCATCCATCCCTTCTGTCTGTTTGTCTGTCTGTCAGTCTGACATCTATCTATCTATCTATCTATCTATCTATCTATCTATCTATCTATCTATCTATCTATCTATCTATCTATCTATCTATCCCCTCTCTATATTTATCTATCCCTTTGATCTATCTATCATCTTTCTTTCTACCTATCTATCTACCTACCTATCTATATCTATCTATCCCCTCTCTATATCTATTCCCCCCTCTCTCTATACATCCATCCATCCATCCATCCATCCATCCATCAATCTATCCATCCATCCGTCCCCTCTGTCTGTCTGTCTGTCTGTCTGTCATCTATCTATCTATCTATCTATCTATCTATCTATCTATCTATCTATCTATCTATCTATCCATCCATATCTATCTATCAATCTCTATCATCTATCTATCCCCTCCCTCCTTCCCCCTCTCTCTGTATCCACCTACCCATCCTATTCAGAAGCCGCCCGTCTCCCTCATCACCAAAACAGAAATAGCCAGCAGCTCAGGAGGTCTGACCGGGCAGAGCCTGACTCACAAGATGGGGTGGGGCTGGGGCTGGGGGGTCCTGCTCTCTCTGGGTTTGCAACCCTTCTGGAAAAAGGCCCGTTCTCTGAGGGAGAGTGCTGGGCCAGGACTCAGGAACCATCCCCCCACCTGCTGGGCCAGTTTCCCAGGCGAAAGGAGGAGTCAACGAAGGGCAGGACGCTGAGTAAGACGGCATAGGAGCTCCTGAGCTCACCAGGAGAATCGTTGCTACTCGCGCTGTCCCACTACTATTAGACACGGAGGTGTAACATTGCCCTTTTGGAGAGAGGGCTGAATCACGCCCGCTTTACTCCGTCCTCCTCGGTTGGGAGCCGCAGTAGTTGCTGCTCCTGCTATTCCTGGAAGGGCTGTCATTCCCACGAGGGCTGGGAGGAACCTATCTCTGGAGGGATGACGCAGGCTGGGCGTCATTCCAGGATCTTCCAGAACTGTCTGGAAGGAAAGATCAATGACCTGTCGGACATCATGGGCCCAACTTTTGAGTCATCCATTTCTCTGGCTTTAGCAAACCTGCGACACCCAGCCGAGGTGTTGGATGAATCAGAGGGCAGAATAGCAAGAGTCGGAAGGGGCCCTGGAGGTCATCTAGTCTAACCCCCCCCCCCGCTCAAGCAGGAGACCCTGTACCAATCCAGGCAAAGGGCTGTCCAGTCTCTTCTTGCAAACCCCCAGTGATGGAGCCCCCACAACTTCTGGTGGCAGGTTGTCCCCCCTGGTTAATTGTCCTCCCTTGTCAGGAAATTTCTCCTTAATTCTTCTACATAGAACATAGAATCGTAAAAGAGTCGGAAGGGACCTTGGAGGTCTTCTAGTCCAACCCTATAATATGATATTGATGTAAAGCTATTCAACACCACGGACAATGCTGCTACCCTTCAAAAAGACCTCGACTATGTGCCAGAATGGTCAAACAAATGGGAACTTCAGATCTCAACAAATAAATGCTCTGTCCTACATATTGGCAAAAAAATCAGAAAATAAAATACAGGCTGAATAGTCAAGACCTTCTTGATGATCCAAACTCTGTCAAGAATTTTGGAGTACTCATCTCAAATGACCTAAGAGCTAGAGCCCACTGTAACTACATAGCCAAAAAGGCATTAAGAGTTGTTAACCTAACTTACGTAGCTTTTTCTCTGGTAATATTACACTACTAACTAGAGCGTACAAAACATTTGCTAGACCAATACTCGAATACAGCTCATCAGTCTGGAACCCACATTACGTATCTGATATTAACATAGTTGAGAAAGTCCAGAAATATTTTACGAGAAGAGTCCTCCATTCCTCTACTCATAGCAGAATACCTTATGCCACCAGATTTGAAATTTTAGACCTAGAAAACCTAGAATTACTCCGCTTTCGGTCTGATCTAGGTATGCTATATAAAATCATACCTTGCGATGTCCTAGCTGTCAATGAATACTTCAGCTTCAACCATAACAATACAAGAGCAAACAATAGATACAAACTCAAGGTTAACCACACCAAACTTGATTGAGGAAATACGACTTCAGCCACAGAGTGGTCAATGTCTGGAATATTCTACCTGACTCTGTGGTTTCTTCCCCAAACCCCAAAAACTTTAACCTTAGACTGTCTACTATTGACCTCACCCCTTTGCTAAGAGGTCTGTAGGGGGCATGCATAAGCGCACCAACGTGCCTACCGTCCCTGTCCTATTGTTTCTTTTTTCTTATTCGTATCCATTTCATGTATTTATAACCATGTTTCTACTTATACCTGTTATCTAATAATTGTTTGACAAAATAAATAAAAAAAATCATACATATCGTATTGGTATGGTGGAGTGTATTATGGTATAGTGGAGTACATTACAGTACATTACATTATAGTATGTTGTTTTATATCATAATATTAGTATGATATTAGTATAGCATAAGTATAGTAGTATAGCATTACTATGGTATTAGTATTACTATGGTAATATTACTAATAGTATAGCATTACTTTAGTATAAATATAGTAGTATTAGTATTAGTATAGCAGTATTAGTATAGTATTTGTATTGCTATGATATTACTATGGTATTAGTATTAGTAATAGTATGGTATTAGTATAGCATAAATTAGTAATAGTATGGTATTAGTATAGCATAAATATAGTAGTAGTAATATTAGTATAGTAGTATTAGTATAGTAGTATTAGTATAGTAGTACTAGTATAGTAGTATTAGTATGGTATTAGTATAGCATAAATATAGTAGTAGTAATATTAGTATAGTAGTATTAGTATAGTAGTATTAATATGGTATTAGTATAGCATAAATATAGTAGTATTAGTATAGTAGTATTAGTATTACTATGGTATAATATTACTATGGTATAGTATTAGTATAGTACACTACACTACAGGTACTTCTTGATTTACAACCATTTGTTTAGTGACCGAAGTTACAATGGCACTGAAAAATGTGACTTATGACCATTTTTCACACTTAACGACCGTTGCAGCATTCTCCATGGTCACGTGATCAGAATTCAGCTGCTTGGCCACCAACTCATACTTATGACGGTCGCAGCGTCTCCGAGGTCACATGATCCCCTTTGGCAACCTTCCCAGCTGGCTTCTGACAAACAAAATGAATGGGGGGGGGGGAAGCCAGGTTCGCTTAAAGACAGCACGATTCACTTAACGACTGCAGTGATTTGTTTAAACGCCTGTGGCCAAAAACAAATGCCACAAAACGAGGTGTCACTCACTTAACCTCTGTCTCACTTAGCAATGGAAATTTTGGGCTGCTCTGTGGTCATAAATCAAGGATTACCTGTAGTACTATACACCAGTGGTCACTGGGCTGGGGGACCACTGGTGGTCCGTGAGAAAACTTCGGTGGTCTGCAGAGAAATATCCCCCCCAAAGCAATTAATCGAGGCTGTGTGAGAACACAAGGCTGCACCGCCCATATGGCCCGGGGGAACACAAAACTTTGTGTCGCTTGCATTGCAAACAACAAAAGGTAGTGAGGGGAGGGGAGAAAGGGGGGAGGGAGGGAACTTGCCCTACTCACCCCAAACGCCTGGCCTGGCCACCGGGCTGCTTCTTTCTCCTTCTGCTTTTGGCTGCACGCAAGGAAAGCAGCCAAAGTCTTTCTTTCTCTCCCCCAAACTCCACCAGAAATGAGTCTTGGGGACCCTGCAAGTCCTCCTGCTCCAAGAGGCTCCGCCAGCAAAGACTCATTTATGGCAGAGTTTGGGGGAGAGAAAAAAAGACTTCTGCTGCTTTCCTTGCATGAAGCCCAAAGTCTCTCCCTCCCTCTCTCTCTCTCCCCCTGAGAACGGAGCTGGAGACGGAATCCGGCGATCCCAAATAAAGAACGATTGATTGGTAGGAAAACGGGGTGGGGGATTTTCCTGCAGACTTTTTGGGGGATTTTTCCAAGGTCTCTGGTCTGCGGGATTTAAAATGATGAGTTGGTGGTCCCTGAGGTTCAAAAGGTTGGTGAACCCTGCTATATATTATATTAGGGGTCTCCAACCTGTATATATTTTTATTGATTGATTCTATTTTTACAGCCGCCATCTCAAAGACAGGGAATCATTCCCAAATCGGTTAAAACCAAAGAGAAAAATCAAAACACAGGTCCTTGCCCTTCCAAAATCTCTCTCTCTCTCTCTCTCTCTATCACACACACACACTCACACACACACACACACAGCTCCCCCTCTGATCCTTTTCTCCAGGGGAGTGAAGAAAGAAGGGAAGGAATCATAGAATCATAAGGGCTGGAAGGGACCTTGGAGGTCATCTAGTCCAGGGGTCGCCAACCTTTTGGACCTCAGGGACCACCAAACTCATAATTTTAGATCCCAGGGACCACTAACCGGTTCTGTGGGCGTGACCTAATTTGTGGGTGTGGCTTGGTGATCATGTGACTGGCTGGGCATGGCTTGTATGTAAATATTATAAATATTTATATAACTATTGAATGTTTTTATAGAAAAAGAGCAACTTTTACCCAAAAGCAGGCAAAGCAGGCAGGCAGATTGAGTTGCTCACAGAATCACAGATTCATTCAGAGATCTATCTATCTGCCGCTGGCTAGCTTAGTCTATCACATAAAATTTGCTTGCAAACAAACTCACAAAATTTGCTAGCAAGCAAACTCACAAGATTAACTCACTACACACCATGCATGTAAATATTGAATTTTTTATTTAAAAAAGAGCAACTTTTACCCAAAACCAGGCAAAGCAGGCAAGCATATTTAGTTGCTCACCGAATCATTCAGCGATCTATCTATCTGCCATCGGCTAGCTCAGTCTCTCAAATTTGCTTGCCATGAGTCTGCACTGAATTTGCTTGCAAACAAACCTTCAGTCCTAAGGGAGGTTCTGCTGTGCTTAGCTAGAAAGCAAGAAATCCAACCATTTCCTGCTTCCTAGCTAATCTAAATCTCCCGGTGCAGCAGAACAGATGATGGTCGGAAAAAGAAAAATAGCAACTTAAGCAGACAAGTTTACTGGGTAAAGAGTAAGTGGGTGGGGAGGGTTCCCGCGGGCCATGTGGGCTGAGCAGCCTTGTGTTTCTGCTCAGCCTGGATTAATTGCTTTGGGGGATGCTTTGGGGGTGAGATTCCTCTGCGGCCCACCAAAATTTTCTCACAGCCCACCAGTGAGCCATGGCCATGAGCTATGGCCCACTGGTGGGCGACCGCTGTTCTAGTCCAACCCCTTGTCCCAGGCAGGAGTCCTTATACATCACAAACTCAACACCAATTAGTCACAACTCCCCTTCCATCCGATTGATTTTGCATTTTTGTAGGATTTTAAAACCTTTAACCAGGTAGAAAAACCCAAGCATTGCTTTAAAGCAGAGGTGTAAAAACTTTGGCCCCTTTAAGACTTTTGGACTTCAACTCCCAGAATTCCCCATGCTGGCTGGGGAATTCTGGGAGTTGAAGTCCATAACTCTTAAAGTGGCCAAGATTGGATATCCCTGATCACTGCTTCTCAACTTTTAAGATACGGAGACTTCAACTCCCAGAATCCACCCATCTTAAAGAAGGCAGGCAGGCTGGGGAAATCTGGGAGTTGTAGTCCCCAAGTGGCCGAGGTTGAATATCCCTGGTCTAGTCCCCATTTTCTCAACCTTTAAGATATGGAGACTTCAACTCCCAGAATCCACCCATCTTAAAGCAGGCAACCTGGGGAATTCGGGGAGTTGAAGTCGGCAACTCTCAAAGTGGCCAAGATGGGAGTACTATACAATGCAACCACCATCAACTACCACCACATGACACCGTTTCCACATGAAATGAATTTAAATACAGATTGCCCAGGTCGATTATAAACCATCAGAGGACGCACAGCTGCCGAAATGATTCACTGAAACATCTGTAAAAAAAAATGAGCCAGGAATGAAAAAATGGTGAGAATGCAAGACTTGGAAAAAACAGTAAAATATAAATAAATAAAGGAGCAAGTTAAAATATTGGGGAATTTCCAAAGAGAAAACAGCTGTCTCCTCTCATCGGACACCAGAGACTTAACTTTGCTCGAAAAGAAAGGTGTGTGGGTGCTGGATTTGAGCCATTCCAGGCGATGGCAGAAGGGAAGAGAGAGAGCTGGAGAAGGTCACAAATGACACAAATATGAAAATCGAAGTTGAGAGATTTTTTCAAAGAAGAGGGTTTGTGTGTGTGTGAAATTATTTTCCAAAGCCCCTGAAGGCAGGACAAGAAACAACGGATGGAAACCAGTCAAGGAGAGAAGCAACCTGAAATTAAAGAGAAACTTCCTCAAAGTGAGGACAGTTAACCAGTGGAACTGCTTGCCACCAGAAATTGTGGGTGTTCCAACACTGGAAGTTTTTGAGAAGAGACTAAACAGTCACTTATCTGAAATGGTATAGGGCCTCCTGCTTGAGCAGGGGGCTGGACTAGAAGACCACCAAGGCCCCTTCCAGCTCTATTCTGATTGGTTGATGGGTGGATCGGGATTATGGCATAAACTGGCTGTAATGGTCCCAGCGGTTATCAGCACATTCAATGCTATACCAAAAAAAAAAAAAAAAAAATCTTACGTGGCACTCAGAAAATCTGGGCATTGACAACATTTGCATCTGTCAATTTCAAAAGACCACCCTGGTTGCATCCACAGAGATACTACAGCGATACATGTGACTACACCATCCTAAAACCTTAAAAAAGGAACCTCAAGTGGCTAGACTGCAGCATTGCATGCTGACTCTGCCGACTGCCAGCAGTTCGATTCTGACCGGCTCAAGATTGACTCAGCCTTTCGTCCTTCCCATGTCGGTAAAATGAGGATGCAGATGGTTGGGGGCAATGAACTGACTCTGACTCTATAAACCGCTTAGAGAGGGCTGGAAAGCACTGTGAAGCAGTATATAAGTCTAAGGGCTATTGCTAAGTAGGAAGGAAGGAAGGAAGGAAGGAAGGAAGGAAGGAAGGAAGGAAGGAAGGAAGGAAGGAAGGAAGGAAGAGGACAAAGGGTGAGTGAGAGGCAGAGGGAGAAAAGGAAGGAGGGGAGGGAGGGGAAAGGAAGGAAGAAAGGGGGATGAAGGGTGAGGGAGAGGCAGAAGGAGAAAAGGAAGGAAGGAGGGAAGGGAGGGGAAAGGAAGGAAGGAAGGGGGATGAAGGGAGAGGGAGAGGAAGAAGGAGAAAAGGAAGGAAGGAGGGAAGGGAGGAGAAAGGAAGGAAGAAAGGGGGATGAAGGGAGAGGGAGAGGGAGAGGCAGAGGGAGAAAAGGAAGGAAGGAAGGAAGGAAGGAAGGAAGGAAGGAAGGAAGGAAGGAAGGAAGGAAGGAAGGGCGAAACCTGGTGGCGCAGTGGTTAGAATGCCATATTGCAGGCTAATTCACTGCTCAATGCCAGCAGTTCGATCCTGACTGGCTCAAGGTTGACTCAGCCTTCTGTCCTTCCAAAGTGGATAAAATGAGGATCCAGATTGTTTGGGGGGTGGGGGGGGGGACAAGAGGCTGACAATGTAAACCGCTTAAGAGGCTGTGAAGCACTGTAAAGCGGTATATAAGTCTAAGAGACTATTGCTGTTGCTAAGTTCTTGGAAAAGGACTTGATGCTTACAAAGGCCAACACCAGCTAAATAACGTGTGGTTGTTGTGATTTCACATGGTTGCATGTACATTAATAATAATGCCTTGGGTGCAATCCACTTGAGTTCCATCGGCCTTGACACACAATCCCCCTCAGTCAATTGCAAATGGCAGCTTGACTCGGAATAGCTGACATCCTGCGGTGAGGCCTTCAATCCCCTCAAACTTCCACATCTGGTTATCCCAGGTCTTTGGGAAGGACTCGATGGGTGGACAAAAATCCCAAATCCAGACTGGACATCCAGCTGAGTCGGCATTCAACCATAACAGTAATATCGGCATTGACAATATCGGTCAACTGCAAAAGGCAACTTTGCTGAGAATGGCTGGCATCCTGAGGTCTTTAACGCCATCAGATTTCCACATCTGGGAAGGACCGGAGGAAGTTGGACAAAAATCCCAAATCCAGACTGGACACTCAGCTGACTCAGCATTCAACCATAATACTAATATCGACATTGACAACGTCAGTCAATTGCAAAAAAGGCAGCTTTGCTGGGAAAGGCTGACATCCTGAGATCTTTAAGGCCATCAGGCTTCCACATCTGGGCAGGATTGGAGAAAGTTGGATGAAAATGCCAGATCCAGTCTGGACAACCGGCTGACTCGGCAACCAGCCATAATATTAATATTGACATTTATTTATCTATCTATCTATCTATCTATCTATCTATCTATCTATCTATCTATCTATCTATCTATCTATCTATCTATCTATCTATTTATTTATTTATTTAAACTTATATACCGCCCTCTTTCCCTGACAGGACTCAGGGCGGTGTACAGCCAATTAAAAATACAACAACAATACAAAATTAAAAACAATTAAAATCAAATATAGTGGCTGACAAATAAAAACATATAAAGGGAATTGAAAAGACTAAAAACCAGATAAAACCAGATAAAAAACCCTAAGAGAACCCTAGGCCGGACCGGCTTGGAGAAATAGATGAGTTTTCACCGCCCGCCGGAAGGTCAGGAGATCAGGGATGGTGCTCATCTCCGGGGGTAATTCATTCCAGAGAGAGGGTGCCCCCAATGAGAAGGCCCGCATCCTCGGGGTCACCAGCTGTCCAGCCGGCGGCACCCCGAGGAGGCCAACTCTATGGGAGCGTATCAGTTGGCGGGAGGCCGATAATGGCAGGAGGCGGTCTCGCAAATATCCTGGTCCCGAGCCATGGAGCGCTTTAAAGATGATAACTAAGACCTTGAAGCGTACCCGGAGGGCCACCGGGAGCCAATGCAGCTCGTGCAGAAGTGGCGTAACATGGCAGCCCCGAGGAGCCCCCAACACTACCCGCGCGGCCGCATTCTGCACTAACTGGAGCCTCCGGATGCTCTTCAAGGGGAGCCCCATGTAGAGAGCGTTGGCATAGTCTAGGCGGGAGATTACGAGGGTGGAGATGACTGTGCGCAATGCACCCCGATCCAGAAAGGGCCGCAACTGGTAGATCCTACGGACCTGACCAAAAGCCCCCCCTGGCGACGGCCACCACATGGTCCTCCAATGACAGCCGTACATCCAAGAGGACATCCAGATTGCGAGCCCTCTCTGTGGGGGCAAGAATTTCCCCCCCCCACAGCCAGCGATGGAACCAGCTGGCTGTACTGGGGTGCCTGGAAGCACAGCCACTCGGTCTTAGATGGGTTGAGTTGAAGCCTGTTCCGCCCCATCCAACACGGCACGGCCTCCAGGCACTGGGCCATCACTTCCACAGCTTCATCATTGACATTGACAACATCAGTCAATTGCAAAAAAAAAAAAAAGGCAGCTTTGCTGGGAATGGCTGACATCTGGAGATCTTTAAGGCCATCAGACTTCCACATGTGGGCAGGACTGGAGAAAGTTGGACAAAAAAAATGCCAGATCCAGTCTGGACATCTGGCTGACTGCGACCAACCCCAAGAATGGAAATTGATAAGACTTTTGGGCTTAACTGCCCAGCTTTTAAGTTTTTCAACACCCAGCTCAGGCTGCTGGCTTAACTCTGCACTGCAGAGCTTGGAGCACTGTTCAACACACACACACACACGCACGCACACACACGCACACACACCGCCCAAGCTGTGTGCTGACACGTTTGGAAAACTCTTCAATCATCCTTACAACCCTCCCGATCAAGATTGAAAACTTAGAAATGACTCGTCCATCAAACCATCCTATGACTTCTAGCTGGTTTTCCAACTGGTTATTTTGGGTAGGGCTCCCTTGGCAGGAACACCGACCCTCCCGCCCCAGTTTGGAAAGCCACAGAGGGTGCCCCCAGCCCTATTTGCACCCCGCCCTCAACCCTCTTCTCTCCATCAGCAAAGACCCGGCACGCTTTCCTCACCACCCATCCTCACGCCAAGAAAAGACCATCTTCCGAGTCCCCAACCTTTTTTTTTCGTTGAGGGTGGAAATTAAAAATAGCAGCTGATATACCCCTGGCGTTCCAGCCTGCGGAAAGGGAGGGAGGGGGGGTGGGCGTAGAGGGAGGGGGCTTTGCTGCCAGAGGGGGGAGGGAGGGAGCCAATCCCCGCCGCTTGCTATCCATAGCGGCCAATCCCGAGAGCTGGGATTATCTCGCCGGGGCGGGGGGCGCGTTTGCAAAGTTAACTTCGCCCCATCATCCCTTACTTGTCGATGGGTCCCGGGGCGCGCAGGCATTCCTCGCAGTCCTTCCTCCTGACGTGGGGCGAGGGGCGGGGGCGGGGGGATTGGCGGGGGGGGGGCGGGGAGGCGAGGGGCCGGCGGAGCCTTTTAAAACACCCCCTCCTTCGTCCCGGACCTTCCACTTTTGAATGAGCCAAGCGACAATCCGGACGCCGGCCTCCCCACCCGTCCTTCGTCCTGACGCTCGCCTGCGCTGCGCGTTTTTTTTTTTTCCCGGCCTGGGGGGACGCAAAAAAAAATAAAAATTAAGGAAGAAAACCAAGCCGAGAGACCAGAGGCGACCTTCCCTCCTCTTCAGAGACCCGAAGACAAAGAGGAAGCCAACCCAACCCCTCCGGCTGGTGAAATTCCTGCGCCTTTTCGGGCAACTTTCTCTTTGCGGGGTAACGAAAGTTTCCGCGGGGTTTCGCCGGCCGGGAGAGGCAAGAAAGTGGGGAACAACCCCCACGCCCTCCTCCACGCCACCTAAGCCAAGCCTAGGGGGCTGACCGCTTTCACTTTTGAACACTTTCCCTCTTAAGCGCTTGCCTTCCCGTCTCCGCTGCCGCCTCGCTTGTTCTCCTCCTCCTTCGCTTTCCCGCAGCAAGTTCGGATCGCGCGCAGCCCCCCACCGCGCCCACTCGGGATTGTCGGAACCCCGCCGCCCCCACCCTCTCCGCCGCCGCCGCCATGAACAGCAACAGCTACTACGAGCAGCCCCCGCAGGGCTACTACCAGCCGGGCGAGGAGCCCCAACAGGAGGAGATGCCGGCTACGGAGAAGGACTTGGCCGAAGACGCGCCCTGGAAGAAGATCCAACAGAACACCTTCACCCGCTGGTGCAACGAGCACCTGAAGTGCATGCACAAGCGCATCGGCGACCTGCAGAAGGACCTGAGCGACGGGCTGAAGCTCATCGGGCTGCTGGAGGTGCTCAGCCAGAAGAAAATGTACCGCAAGTACCACGCGCGCCCCAACTTCCGGCAGATGAAGCTGGAGAACGTGTCGGTGGCGCTGGAGTTCCTCGACCGGGAGCACATCAAGCTGGTCTCCATCGGTGAGTCCATCCTCACAGACACACACACACTCCGGAGGGATTGGGGAGGATGGGGGGGGAAGGGGGAAGCGCCGCTGGGGTGGCCTCACCCCCGCTGTCTCCGGGCTGGGGTGGGTGAGAAGGGGAGGCAGGCAGGAGGAGGAGGAAGGGAGAGAGAAAGGAGGGAGGGAGGGGAGGCTGGTAGAGAAAAGGAGACTGTGCCCAAGACAGGAGGGTTACTGAGTTTGGAATGGGCAACTTACAATGGGTTCGCCGTGGCCAAGTCACCATGGCCAACTCAATATGGTCAACTTGCCATGGCCAACCCAATATGGCCAACTTGCCATGGCCAACTTAATATGGTCAAATCTCTGTGGCCAACTTGCCATGGCCAACTCAATATGGTCAACTTGCCATGGCCAACTCAATATGGCCAACTTGCCAGGGCCAACTCAATATGGTCAACTTGCCATGGCCAACTCAATATGGCCAACTCAATATGGCCAACTCAATATGGCCAACTTGCCATGGTCAACTCAATATGGCCAACTTGCCGTGGCCAACTCAATATGGTCAACTTGCCATGGCCAACTCAATATGGCCAACTTGTTGTGGCCAACTCAATATGGCCAACTTGCCGTGGCCAACTCAATATGGTCAACTTGCCATGGCCAACTCAATATGGCCAACTTGTTGTGGCCAACTCAATATGGTCAACTTGCTGTGGCCAACTCAACATGGTCAACTTGCCATGGCCAACTCAATATGGCCAACTCAATATGGCCAATTTGACATGGCCAACTCAATATGGCCAACTCACTGTGGCCAACTCAATATGGCCAACTCAATATGGCCAATTTGCCATGGCCAACTCAATACGGTCAATTTGCCATGGCCAACTCAACATGGCCAACTCGCCACCGCCAACTCACCGCAGGACAACTTGCCGTGGAACAATTCAACAAGTCAATTTCATTCTTTAAAACAATTTTTAAAGTATTTTCATTTTGGTCCTGCACATTTCCTATTAACTCTCCTCTTGTGTCCTTCCTTTCCTGATTTTATTCCCTGCCCCCCCCTCCCCCCCCCCAGTTTCTTTGATATTAGTATAATTCTTGTCCCGTGGCGAATTGGCCGTGGTGAGTTGCCTGGCGATGAATCGACAGGTTTTGGCCGTGGCTAGTTGGCCCTATTGAGTTGGCCATGGCAAGTTGGCCATATTGAGCTGTCCTACACCCCACTGGGGGTCACCCAGAAAGGGGAGTGGGGGGAGGGGAATTGACCTTGTGGTCTGGTGGCAGGGTCTACTGTTTATATTTGTGTGTGTGTGTGTGTGCGTGCAGCCAGATCAAAGGGAGTGTGGTGCCAGCTCAGGAGGTGTTGATGTGATTTTGGGGGGGGGGGATTTGATAATGATTGAGGGAGTTGTGGGGGTGCCCACCGGCAGACTGCCCCTCCCCTGCTGGGTTGGCTGGTTGTGTGAATACGGCCTGCCCAGAAAGGGGCTTGTGTGGGTATGTGAGGTTGTATAGCAGGGTGGGTCCAGCTCAGGAGGGGTTGATGTGATGTGGCCACTGTGGATGCCAACCCAGCCTGCCCCTCCTAGGCTGACCTGGAATGGATCTATCTCTGTTTCCTGTAAATCAGGTTCCGCTGGTTGTGTGAAGACGGCCTTCTCAGAATGGGGAACTGCCCTGCGGAGGAGGGTGGGGGTGGGAGGAGTGCAATCCTTGACTGACAGTGCTTCACTTAGTGACCAATCAAAGTGACAATGGCATTGAACCGGCCGCTGCTCGCACTTACGACCGTGGCAGCATCCCCAGCCAGGGGGACGGGATCCAAATTCAGAGGCTCGGCACCCCTGACTCGTATTTAGGACGGTTGTCGTGTCCCCAGGGTGTGTGTTTGTGTGTGTGTGTCACATGATCCCCTTTTGCGACCTTCCGACTGGCAATGTCCAGGGGGATGGACTGAAAGACTGTCTGGCTCATTTTAGCCACTGCAAGGATTCGCTTAACGACCATGGGAAGAAAGGGGCGCAAAAGGGAGCAAATCTCCTCCAAACTGCAGCTGGCTTAGTGACGGGAAATTTTTTTGGGGGGGGGGTGTGTCTTCGGCAGCGGTCGTAAGTCGAGGATGAACTGTGGCTGCCGGTACGAAGGTGACTGTCCCAAAACGAACCATTGGTGTGACTTCTTGTTGGCAGATCCACTCTCTCTCTCTCTCTCTCTCTTCCTCTTTCTCTCCCTTTCTCTCTCTCTCCCCATCTCCCTCTCTCTGCCTCTTTCTTTCTCTCTCCCTCTCCCTCTCCCTCTGTCGCTTCCTTCCTTTCTCTCTCTTCCTCTCTCTTCCTTTCTTTCTCTCCCTTTCTCTCTCTCCCTTTCTCTCTCCCTCCCTTTCTCTCTCTCCCTCTCTCTCCCTCTCTCTCTCTGCCTCTCTTCCCCTCTCTCCCTTTCTTTCTCTCCCTCTCTCTCTCCCTCTCTCCATCCCTCCCCTTTCTCTCTCTCTTCCTTTCTCTCTCCCTTTCTCTCTCTCTCCCTTTCTCTCTCTCTCTCCCTCTTTTTCTCTCCCTCTCCCTCCCTCTCTCCCTCTCCTTTTCTCTCTCTCTCCCTCTCTCTTTCTTTCACACACCCACACCCTTTGCCCAAAGATCCCTAGATCAGATGCTGGGATCCTCTGTGGGCTCCCAGCTGTCCCTCTAACAGCTGTTCTCGGACAACCTCTGACCGGGTGCCAACTTCCCAGGTTACACCGAAGGCTCCTTAGTCATGGCTGAAATGCGTTCTTGGGAGACAACTGGGGCGCGTGATGGGGGCCGGCAGCTGGAGATGCCGAGTCTTGGATTGGGGAGGAGGGGGGATTTCAGTTTGAAAGGAGGTTGGTGGGAAATGCCTCCAGCTTCGGCTCAACCCGGCTGGCAGAGAGACGCTGGCAGGGTTGACTCCCCCCAGAGGAGGAGGGACTGGCGTGCTGGGGTCCTTGCTGCTCTCTCTTGGAGCTGAGTGGCTTTTCTTGTAGGCGTTTCCTGGCCCGACTAGGGAACAACATCAGGCTAGGAGGGAGTGGGGTTGATGGTGGGGAGCAGGAGAACTGTGCGGTCCGTGGTGCTCTCTGAGCTGGATGGTTTTCTTGAAGACATTTCATGACCCAAGTAGGGAACATCGTCAGTGCTGGAAGGGTTTGGGAGGAGGAGAAAGAAGAGAGGACTGTGGGGTCCTTGGTGGTCTCTGAGCTGGGTGACGTTTCCTGGCCTGACTAGGGAGCATCATCAGTGCTTGGAGAGAGTGGGGTTGGTGGAGAGGAAGTGGAGGAGGAATGTGAGGTCCTCTCTGAGCTTGAAATTTTTCTTGGAGACGTTTCATGACCCAACTAGGTAACATCACTGATGCTAGAAAGGAGTGGGTTTGCAGGGAGCAGTAGCAGCAGCAGCAGGAGGAGGAGGAGGAGGAGGAGAACTATAGGGTCTTTAGTGCTCTCTGTTCTTTGTTGTTTTCTTGTAGACCTTTCATGACCCAACTAGGCAATGTCATCAGTGCTAGAAGGGAGGTGGGTTTGCAGAGAGGAGAAGGAGGAGGACTGTGGGGGACCTTGGTGCTCCCTGAGTTGGGTATTTTCTTGCAGATGTTTCATGGCCCAAATAGGTACCATTATCAGTGCTAGAAAGGAGGAGGAGGAGGAGGAGGAGGAGGAGGAGGAGGAGGACAACTATAGGGTCGTTGGTGCGCTCTGTGTTTTGTTTTTTAATTGCAGACATTTCATGGTCTAACTGGGGAACATCATCAGTGTTAGAAGGAAGTGGGGTTTTGGAGAGGAGGAGGAGGAGAAGGTGTGTGTGCGTGTGTGTCCAGAGACAGGGTCAAAAGCACAAAGATGGGATCCCCCACAATGTGATCCAACATGCATCCCACCTGTGACATCCATGCAAACAAGGATCCAAGATGGGCAGCATATACATTTTAATAAAATGTGTTAAAAACATGCAGAGAGCTTTGATTGGTAGAGATGAACCAGAGACACAGGGAGTCCTTGACTTGATAAGCCACAAACGGGGATGTTGGTTAGTTTGGGATTCAGAGTGCTGGCTGCATGCAGAACCCAGGTGAATTCAAACAGGTGAAGCAGGTTGTGAGAATGCGACTCAGGCGGCTTGGTGCTTGGTGGGAAAACAATAAGGATTTGGGCTTTTTACGGTGCAAAACCCCTGATGCTTCAATTGTGGCTTAAACGATGAGAGTTTCCTTTCCAAGTTGTGGGTCTGTAACAAAAGAGGTGTTTTCCCAACACATCCACTCTGTTTTCTCCAGGGATAAACGACCTTGCAGTTGTATCAAAATGAAGTTACTGGCAAACTTTTTGAGAAATATATATATATAGTGTTAATTCAAGGTTAATTGCACCAAACTTGATTGCAGGAAATACGACTTCAGTCACAGAGTGGTCAATGTCTGGAATACCAGAAATATTTCACAAGAAGAGTTCTCCACTCCTCTACACATTGTAGAATACCTTATGACACTAGACTCGAAATTCTAGACCTAGAAAACCTAGAACTACCTTCTGTCCGATCTACGTATAGTATATAAAATCATACATTGCAATGTCCTACCTGTCAATGAATACTTCAGCTTCAACCATAACAACACAAGAGCACACAATAGATACAAACTCAAGGTTAATTGCACCAAACTTGATTGCAGGAAATATGACTTCAGCCACAGAGTGGTCAATGTCTGGAATCCTCTACCTGACTCTGTGGTTTCTTCCCCAAACCCCAAAAACTTTAACCTTAGACTGTCTACTATTGACCTCACCCCTTTCCTAAGAGGTCAGTAGGGGGCGTGCATAAGCGCACCATTGTGCCTACCGTCCCTGTCCTATTGTTTCTTTTATATTTTATTTTTCTTATATGTATCCATGTATTCATAACTATGTCTTTACTTATACCTATTATCTTGTAAGCAATTGACAAAAATAAATGAATAAAAAAATAAAAAAGATAAGTATGTATGGTATTTAGGTTTCTTCGGGTATTTTCCCATGTTTTAATAGTTGTGCTTTTAAAGTTATAGTGACGTTTCGGCAGATGAGATTCTGTATATATACACTAGCTGGAGATCCGTGCTTTGCTACGTAACTATGTGTGGTTGGGCTTAGTTTTTGGGGAGGAAAATAAGGGGGGGGGGAAATTCTGCCTCTGCCTCCCAGCATCCATCGGTATTCATCTGACTAGCATCCTGTCAGTGTGTGAGAGAGTTGAGGGCTGTTTGGAAACTGAAAGAGTATTTGCTGCGTGAGCAAGAAGGAGACAGCAAGGAGCCTGGGCGTGGCTTAGCTCAACTGTTCTGTACTCCACCTGGTTGTTGCTGTGAAAAAAAAACTGAAACTGAACCTCCTCTCCTGTTTTTGTGTTTTGCTTTTGGAAGAGATTTCTTTTCAGGTGGGGAGTGGGACTAGAACTCCTTAGCATCAGAGCATGTTAATAATAATAATAATAATATAGGAAATACTCTAAATGCTCTGATGGTCATTTGGAAAAATCCTTTGTTAACGAGTCCCTAGAAGCCAAGAGGAACCTACGTGCCAAATCTCAAGTTTGTAGGTTTTATGATCCTGGAGATTTTGTGATGATGCGTGAGGGGTCTTTCACTTTATATTTATTTATTTATTTATTTATTTATTTATTATTTGAGTTTTTATACCGCCCCCTCTCCCAAAAAGGGACTCGGGGCAGTGAACAGCCATGGTAAAAACATACAATCAACCAAGTTTATATATATATATATATATATAAATATTTTCCGCAGGACCTTTGGAATTTTCCAAGGTTACTAAAGAAGTGTCAGCATTTTGCTGGCTACTTTTGAGAAGTTCTGCTCAATTCACTTGCCAAGGTCTTTGTTTTGCACTGTGTTATTTCTAAACTCCTCACGTTCCAACAACAGTCGGTCGGTCGGTGGGATGAAAGCATCCGAAGTTAAGCAGCTGGAAAACAGGATGCAAAATTTTCCTCCCTCGATTCTCTTCTGTTTCATTTCACATTCCTGATTCATTGTCCCCCTCCCACTTTTATTTTTTGAAATATTTTTTATTGTTTTATATCATACATTTCCTTTCTATGTTTCACACACACACACACGCACATACACATACACACACACACATCAAACATGCGGTAATATATAAACTAATATGCGATAACATCAATCATATTATAACGTATATTATCTTCCATTATAGTATCGGTTATATAACCGTCGGAAATATTTACTCATCTGTTTTTCTTTCTCCTTATAAACCACATTTCACCTAATTCCACTCCTCTAACCTCAAAATCTGTCATTTAACCATTTAGAGAATAGTTCCCGTGTTATGAAATAGTCCAAATCTACTTTTCCTTTAATTTTTAGGTTTTAATGTGGGTATCGGCAACCCGTGGCTCTGGAGCTGCATGGGGCTCTTTTTGGGCCTTCTGCGGTGGCTCCCTGTTGGGTGATCCCAATGCTGGCTGGCCCCTCCCCTTGCCCTCCCCTCCCAGTCATCTCTCACCTGGCCTGAGAAGGTAAAACACAAAAAACAGAAATGAGAGGGAGGAAGGGAGGGTGAGAGAGAGAGAGAGAGAGAGAGAGAGAGAGAGACCCATTGCCCATAGGAAATACCAGGAGCCACAAAAACTGGGAAGGCGTGGTGGGGGTGGTGTCATGTGACCGGGTGGGAGTGATGTTGAGTGGGCCATGCCCACCCAGATTTTGTGGTTTTGTTTTCTGTGGGAAACGGGTCCAAATGACTCTTTGAGCGTGTTGTGGTTTGCCGGCAGCCTGTGGAGTGGGGAAGAACGAGGATCAGTCCTCGGACGAGGGTCCTGCATCCGATGCAGAGATGGGCCAGGACCATCTGGGAATGGGGTGCTGCCTCTGGAGCCTCCAGAGTCTGGCAGCAGTGAGGCCGAGGACCCAGGGGAGCCTGTTCCCAATTTGTGCGCACAGAGCTGCTAGAAGGCGAGAGCAGCTGAAACAAAAGGGGTGACTCAGAAGTAAGGCTGGGAGGTTGATTGCCCCTCCCATAAGGTATAAAGTATAAAGGACAGGCAAAGGTGAAGAAACCTTTGCAGGAAGCAAAGTCGTTCACTCTGTTCAGATTAAACCTTGAAGCTCTGTGTGGACTTTGTACTTTGGTTGTTTTTTTATAGTTCATTTGGCACCGTAGTTGTTGGCAGCCATTCAAAGGAGAGAAAGGTGGGTGCTTATCTTGAGGGACTATTTGGGACTCATTACTGGCTGGGAATGAACGTAATTCCCAGCGTTGAAATAAAATAAGAGTTGCTTTAACTAAGCATGTGTTTAATTACGGTCTCCGGAAGCCTTGGTCGGAACAGAGTGTTTTAAGGTTATCTGACCCCTGGGTTAGCCTATCCATCGCTGCACATTCCAGAATTTTTCAAAATTATAATATCGTCTGCAGGGATTCAACAACAATTCTAATACTGTGGGACAAATAAGATGGAGGTGTCGCTTTAACTCGAGGGATGTACAGGTAGCCCTTGAGTTAAAGCAATTCGCTTCGTGATGGTTCGGAGTTACAACAACCTAAATAAAAGTGACCTAGGACCGTTTTTCACACTTACGACCGTTGTGGCATTCCACGTAATTGAAATTCACACACTTGATCGCTGACTCATATATATGACAGTTGGAGTGTCCTGGAGTCACAGGATCCCCTTGTTGTGACCTCCTGGCCAGCAGCATCTAAGGGGTCAGACAGATTCACCGAACAAACCTATTATTACCTTAACGACTGACTTGACTTCCTTTACAACCGTGACAAGAAAAGTCATAAAATGGAGCAAAAACCAGGAATGGGATTTTACCGGTTCAGACAGGTTTGGGAGAACCGGTAGTTCCGGTGAGCATTTGGCCCCGCCCCATTCTCCCCTACTCTTTCCTGTGCTTTATTGCCTGGGTTTTTTTTAGCACAGCTGATGCGCGTGGCAGACAAATTCTTTCCCGCGCCTCAGCTGTTTTAGTCCCAGAGGCTGCAGTAGAAGGTAAGTGATTGAGTTGAAAATGGGCTTTTTAAAATGTAGAGCAGCAGTGATGGTATTCTACCGGTTCAGCCCGGTTCTGCCGAGCCGGTACCGCCGAAGAGCAATGGAGATTGTACCCGATGACTATCATTAAGTGTTGTACCTGATGATTCTTGATTCTTAACAAATGTCTCTTTTCTTTATGTATACCGAGAGCATTTGCATCAAGACAAATTCCTTGAGTGTCCAGTCACACTTGGCCAATAAAGAATTCTGTTCTATTCTATTTGTACTCTATGACTATCATTAAGTGTTGTATGTTATGATTCTTGACTCTTGGCAAATGTATCTTTTCTTTTATGGACACTGACAGCATTTGCACCAAGACAAATTCCTTGTGTGTCCAATCATACCTGGCCAATAAAGAATTCTGTTCTGTTCTATTCTATTCTATTCTATTCTATTCTATTCTATTCTATTCTATTCTGTGTTCTCTATTTTATGCTATTCTCTATTCTACTCTACTCTCTATTCTATTCTATTCTATTCTCTATTCTATTCTATTGCTTGTGTTCTGTTCTATCCTATATTCTATTCTATTCTTTCCTATTCTTTCCTATTCTATATTCCATTCTCTATTCTATTCTATTATCTATTCTATTCTATATTCTATTCTATATTCTTTATTCTATTCTTTATTCCCTATTTTATTCTATTCCTTATTTTGCTCTATTCTATTCTATATTCCATTCTCTATTCTATTCTATTATCTATTCTATTCTATATTCTATTCCCTATTCTTTATTCTATTCTTTATTCTATTCTTTATTCTCTATTTTATTCTATTCCTTATTTTGCTCTATTCTATTCTATTCTATTCTATTCTATTCTATTCTATTCTATTCTATTCTATTCTATTCTATTCTATTCTATATTCTCTATTCCATTCTCTATTCCATTCTATTCCATTCCATTCTATTCTATTCTATTCTATTCTATTCTATTCTATTCTATTCTATTATCTATTCTATTCTATATTCTATTCTCTATTCTATTCTATTCTTTATTCTATTCTCCCTTCTCTATTTTATTCTATTCCTTATTTTGCTCTATTCCATTCTCTATTCTATTCTATTACCTATTCTATTCTATATTCTATTCTTCTCTTCTCTTCTCTTCTCTTCTCTTCTCTTCTCTTCTCTTCTCTTCTCTTCTCTTCTCTTCTCTTCTCTTCTCTTCTCTTCTCTTCTCTTCTATTCCATTCTATTCTATTCTCTCTGACGTTCTGCTGTTGGGCCCACCTGCCCATAGGGCTCACATACTGGCCATTATTTCCTGCTTTTGAAGCACAGCGATTGCCGCGTATCAGCTGTTGAACAGGTAGAGTGCAGGGAGAATGCAGGATTGCAGGAGGTGAGTCGGAAAGGCTCTTGTGTCTGCGCAAAGTGAGCGTTCGGTGCGTGCGCACAAAGTGTGTGCACGTAGGTAAAGCACGCCCACCAAGCCACCACACCCACCCAGCCGGTGGTCAACCTTTTTTGAAATGCACCCTCTGGCGTAGAGCAAGTGCACGCGCGTTTGGGGCGCCTGCGTGGTTCTCACAACTGGTTGAATCGCACCACTGAGCAAAACTGTCTGAACCATTTGTCTTGCTTAGCAACGGCAATTTGCTAAGAGCAGGCTGAACCCCGAGGGAGGGCTTCAACACGTCATAAGTGTTCTGACCAAGGCTTCTGAGACTGCAATGACGCACAGGCTTATTTTAAAAAACAAGTCTTGCTTTATTGCAAACGCTGGGAATTATTTTCATTCTCAGCTGGTAATGAATCTCAAACAGTCCCTCGAGATCAGCACCCACTGTTCTTTCCTGTGAAGTGCTGCCAATAACAGAAATGTCCAATGAACTAGAAAAAAAAACCCAACCAACCAAGTACAAAGAGCTTCAAGAATGAATCTGAACCGAACGAACGACTTTGCTTCCTGCAAAGGTTTCATCATCTTGGCCTGACTTTTATACCTCATAGGAGGGGCAATCACCTCCCAGCCTTACTCCCAAGTCACCCGTTGTCTCAGCTGCTCTCATCTTCTAGCAGCTCTGTGCACACGCACACTGGGAACAGGCTCCCCTGGGTCCTCATCCTCGCTGCTGCCAGGCTCCGGAGGCAGCACCCCCCACTCCCAGATGGTCCTGGCCCCATCTCTGCACTGGATGCAGGACCCTCGTCCGAGTCCTCTCCAGACTCCCTGCCTGGTCCCCATTCTTCCCCACTCTCCGGTTCCACTGCTGTCTGTATAGGCTGCCGCAAACCACAACAATAAGTCCCTCGGTGCCCATAAGAGATCTAAGTCCAGCTTACCTTGAATGCCCTTCTTATCTGCCGCTCGTTTCCCCTTAACATTCAGTTGGCCAGATTCTTGTCGAGAGCTTAAGCTTGCAATAAATCTTTATACCCATTTGAACGGTCTGTATCTCCTGATTTCTCAGGTGCTTGACAAAACCGGAGAGACGTTACCCTTAGGAAAGTGAGTTATTTTCTTAGGGGTAATTAGAGATAGTCCTCGACTTACAATAGTTTCACTTAGTGACTGTTCAAAGTTACAATGGCACTGACCGTTATTGCCTTTTTCCCCACGTCTGACCGTGGCAACATTCCCAAGATCACGTGATCTAAAATTCAAACATTTAGCAAACTTGTTTGTATTTACGACGGTCGCAGCATCCCGCGTGTGTGTGTGTGTGTCACACGATCCCCTTTTGCGACCTTCTGACCAGCCACGTCAACGCGGGAGCCGGATTCATTTAACAACCTCGTGACTAACTTGACAAAGGCAGCGATTCACTTAACAACCGTGGCAAAGGAAGGTCGTAAAATCGGCCAACGCTCACCAAAGCGCTGTCTGGATTAGCAACGTAAATTTGGGGGTCGATTGTGGCCGCCATTCGAGGCCTGTATTTATTTCCAACATTTATAGAGCCGCTTCTCTCTCCGCCAATTCTGACGACCAGGGTGGGGACTGGAATTTCCGTTGCTAAGCGAGGCAAGCATTTCAAGTGATGAATTTGTTCCTGGTTTTGTGACCGTTTGCGTCGCCGTTGTTGGGAAATTGGCTGAGAAGTTGGCAAATGGTGTTCACCTGACCCCAGGATGCTGCTACCATCCTAAGTGCAAAAACCCCAAATCACTTTTTCCAGTGCAACCATCCCTTCAGCAGTTGCTAAGTATCGTGTTTTCCCAAAATTAAGACCCTGTCTTAATCTGTGGGGGCGTCTACTCTCTGGAATGGGTTGCCTCCGGAGTTACGGACAGCCACGGACCTGGGGACCTTCAGGTGTGCCTTGAAAACCTGGCTCTTTGACCAGGCCGGCTTGAGCTGATTTTAGATTTGGGTATTTTAATTTTATGATAATTTTAGGGTTTAAGGTTGGGGTTTTAATTGTTTTGCAGCCAGGGTATTTAGTTTTAATTTTTGTATATTTAATGTTTTAATTGCATGGCTGTACACCGCTCCGAGTCCTTCAGGAGAGGAGTGGTATATAAATAAATTTTCATTCATTCATTATATTTAGTGTTATATCATTATATCTAGTGTTCTTGGCAGCCTTGCACCGCTTTGGCAAGGCTCCTTCTTATCAGAGACAAATTCGTTTGAAACAGCTTTTCAACTGGGAAGGAACGGAATTCGTAAAGAAACACGACAAGTTTTTTGCTGTTTGGTGTTGGTTTCCTTGGAACGAGGTTTGGGTCAGAACAGTCCTCCACTGACTAACCTCACTTGAGCACCCTAGGCCTCCTTTTCGCCGTCTGAGGCCTTCAGGAACTTATATTTCTGCAGCCGGCAAGGCTTTCCTGAAGGTCTCTGCATCCCTCAGGATCGATCCAGAGCTTTGTTCTCAGCTGCAGAGACCTTCAGGAAAGCCTGGCCGGCTGCAGGTGTCGGGGTGTGCGAAGCCTGGCTACACCTGTCCAAAGGGAAGTAGTAGGGCAGCTCCATACACCCCCCCCCACATCCCCACCCTAGGTTAATTTTTACCTGTCCACTGTGGAGTGGGTGGGATCTTAATTAGGGCTTATTTTGGGAATAGGGCTTACATTGGGCTCACGTGTAAAAATCCAGCTAGGGCTTACTTTCAGGGTAGGCCGTATTTTGGGGGAAACAGGGTAAACGATTGTAAATTGAGGACTAACCCTTATGGTAACAAGTTGCAACCATAATGTGAAATTCCTGCACAAGCTGGAACCCGTTTCCTTGAAGTTTGACATCCCCCCCTCCCCCCCAAACCAGATCGATTTGCCTCTTTGGGGGGAGGCTTGATCTCCTTCCAGGCTCCGAGAGAGACGGGCTCCTCTCTTGGAAACGCTTCGGATTCCACCGCACTCCATCAAGAATCTTTTTGTATGCTCATTGTCTATTTTTGGGCATGGATTCCTCGCTTGGCCCCCTGGACGGAGGGGGGGCGGGAGGGAGGTGGGGGTGGGGGTGGGCTGACGTCCTGCGGGAAGGTTCCCGAGCAGCTTCTGTTGCAGACTTGCCTTACAGGCGACCACGTTCTTGTAGGAAGGAATACTGGAGTTGAAAGGGACCTCAAAGGTCTTCTAGTCCAACCCCTTCTCAAGCAGGAGAGACCCTTAGAGAATTAGAGATTCACACAGTGAGAAGGGACCTGGAAGGTCTTCTAGTCCAGCCCCCCCTCAAGCAGGAAAGACCCTTACAGAATTAAATAATAAAACAACGTGCCTACCGTCCCTGTCCTATTGTTTCGTTTATTTTTTTATTTTATTTTTCTTATATGTATCCATGTATTCATAACTATGTTTTTACTTATACCTATCATCTTATAAGCAATTGACAAAAATAAAAATAAATTAGAGAATAACTGAATTGGAAGGGACTTCAAAGGTCTTCTAGTCCAACCTCTTCTCAAGCAGGAGAGACCCTAAAAGAATTAAGTAATAAAATAAGGTGCCTACCCTGTCCTATTATTTCTTTTATTTTTTTATTTTTCTTATATGTATCCATGTATTCATAACTATGTTTTTACTTATAGCTATTATCTTGTAAGCAATTGACAAAAATAAAAATAAATTAGAGAATAACTCAGTTGGAAGGGACCTCAAAGGTCTTCTAGTCCAACCCCCTCCCAAGCAGGAGAGACCCTTACAGAATTAAATAATAAAATAACATGCCTACCGTCCCTATCCTATTGTTTCTTTTATTTTTTTATTTTTCTTATATGTATTCATAACTATGTTTTTTACTTATACGTATTGTCTTGTAAGCAATTGACAAAAATAAAAATAAATTAGAGAATAACTGAGTTGGAAGGGACTTCAAAGGTCTTCTAGTCCAACCCCCTCCCAAGCAGGAGAGACCCTTACAGAATTAAATAATAAAATAACATGCCTACCGTCCCTGTCCTATTATTTCTTTTATTTTTTTATTTTTCTTATATGTATTCATAACTATGTTTTTACTTATACCTATTATCTTGTAAGCAATTGACAAAAATAAAAATAAATTAGAGAATAACTGAGTTGGAAGGGACCTCAAAGGTCTTCTAGTCCAACCCCTTCTCAAGCAGGAGAGACCCTTAGAGAATTAGAGATTCACACAGTGAGAAGGGACCTGGAAGGTCTTCTAGTCCAGCCCCCTCCCAAGCAGGAGAGACCCTTACAGAATTACATAATAAAATAACATGCCTACCGTCCCTATCCTATTGTTTCTTTTATTTTTTTATTTTTCTTATATGTATTCATAACTATGTTTTTTACTTATACCTATTGTCTTGTAAGCAATCGATAAAAATAAAAATAAATTAGAGAATAACTCAGTTGGATGGGATCTCAGAAGTCTTCTGGACTTCCAGGTTGGGAAACTGAAGCTAGCAATCTTCAGCTAGGTTCACAGAAATATTGCATTCAGTTCTCGGAGTCTGTGTGTGTCTGTGTCTGTGTCTGTGTATTGTGTGTGTCTTTGTTTCATTGTATTTGCATTGGGTAGACTTCACTCAGAGAGCCTGAACAGTCCTGGCGATGCATTTAGGGTTAGATTAAAGTAGAGAAGCTGGATTGAAGAGAATAACAAGAGTTAGAAGGGACCTCGGAGGTCTTCTAGTCCAACCCCCCTGCTCAAGCAGAAGACCCTACACCATTTCAGACAAATGATTGTCCAATCTCTTCTTGAAAACCTCCAGTGATGGAACACCCACAACTTCTGGTGGCCAGCTGTTCCACTGGTTAATTGTCCTCACTGTTAGGAAGTTTCTTCTTAATTCCAGATTGCTTCTCTGCTTGATGAGTTTCCATCCATTGTTTCTTCTCCTGCCTTCTGGAGCTTTGGAGAATAGCTTGACTTCCTCTTCTTTGGGGCAGCCCCTCAAATATTGGAACGCTGCTATCATGTCACCCCCTGGTCCTTCTTTTCATTAAAAGAGGGGGTCAAGCTATTCTCCAAAGCAGTCCTTCTTTTCATTAAAGTAGACACCCCCAATTCCAGCAACCCTTCTTCGTATGTTTTTAGAATAACAGAATAGCAGTGTTGGAAGGGACCTCAGAGGTCTTCTAGTCCAACCCCCCTGCTCAAGCAAGAGACGCCCCACCACACACACATCATTTCAGTCATCTCTTCATAAAAAAGCTCCCGTGATGGAGCACCCACAAGTTTTGGTGTGGCAAGCTGTTCCACGGGAGAATTGCTGTTTTCCCTGTCTGGAAATGTCTCCTTTAGTTCTAGGTCAAAATCACGTCCCACCTGAGTTAGGAATGAATTCTTTAATCCCTCAGCTAGCAGGAGGGAGCAGAGCCAGCCCCCTCCCCACATCTATGGGGCAGAGATCCCAAGTTCACAGAGAGAGAGAGACAGAGAGACAGAGAAAGAGCCCCCCCCCACACACACACAGAGATAGAGAGATAGACAGAGAGAGAGAGACACACACACACACACAGAGAGACAGAGAGAGAGACAGAGAGACACAGAGAGACACACACAAACACAGAGACAGAGAGAGAGACACAGAGAGAAACAGATAGAGAGAGACAGAGAGACATAGAGAGAGACAGAGAGAGAGAGACACACACACACACAGAAACAGAGAGAGAGAGAGAGAGACAGAGAAAGAGACAGAGAGAGAGAGACAGAGAGAGAGACACACACAGAGAGAAACAGATAGAGAGAGACAGACACACACACACAGACACACACACACACAGAGAGACAGACAGAAAGAGAGAGGCACAGAGAGAGAGAGAGAGAGAGAGAGTGATCCCAGCCAGAAGCCCCGAATGCCAGAAATGTCTCGCCGGCCCAAATTTGCTCTCAGCTGTTCGAACGCTCCACCTACCCTTGTCTTGATGGAACCACGATTTGGACAGGTGGGAGAAGTCAGAGGGGGGAGGGGGAGGGAGAGAAGGGGGTGCATTCCTGCATCTGAAGGTCTCAACCCTTGCCCCCCCCAGCCCCTCCCCCCGCTGGGTTTAAACTGGGGATCTTGTGCTGGTGTTGGTGGGGAGAACTGGAATGCCACCTGCTCCGACCCTTTTCGGAATGGGCTTTGGATCAAACGGTGGAAGGGTTTTTGCTTAAGTGCTTGAGTTGTGTTCCTTTTCCATTTTTCTCCCCACCCCCCCACCCCCCGCTTTTATATATATATTTTTTTGCAGCTAGTCCTCGACCGACAATGGTTCATTTAGTGACCGAAAAGTGACTTGCGGTGGCTGTTTTTTTTTCACACCTGCAACCCGCTTGGGGGCATCCCAGCGGCTCGCGGGATCAAAATCCAGACGCTTGAGTTTTTGAACCTTTGGGAATAACGCACCAATTCTCAAGCCCGCTGGAGTTTTGATCGTGAGAATGCCTGCAACTGTCGTAAGTGTGAAAAGCTGTCATAAGTCACTGGTTTTTTTTTTAAAGGTCTGTTGTAACTTGGAACGGTCCCTAAATGAAAAGTACCTGTAAATCAAATTCATTTTATTTCATTTAAAAAAAAATCAAATTTTCCACGACGACGCCCCTCCCCCACCTTCTCGGACACCGCCTGGGTTTTAATACCGTCGGCGGCAGAATAAAACAGTGATAAGAGCGCAGTGGGAAAACTTCAGAACTTTAACAAGGTACGAAAGAAAAGGAAAAAGGATTTTTTTAAAAAAACACCAAGATCAATAAAAATAAAACTTCCAAGAGTCAAAATACAGCCCTGCTTTGAAAAAACAAAACAAAATAAATCTATGTAGATATGTAAAAGTGAAATACCACTCACGCATCATCATTGAACAGAACTTCTCAAAAGTAGCCAGCAAACACGTGTGTGGGGGTGTGCATAAAGCCTATAAACTTGAAATTTGGCACGTAGGTTCCCCTTGACTTCTAGGGGCCCACTAAGAAAGGATTTTTCCAAATGACCATCAGAGCATTTAGAGTATTTCCTATATTATTATTATTATTATTATTATTATTATTATTATTATTATTATTATTATCATGCTCTGATGCTAAGGAGTTCTAGTCTCCCTTCCCACCTGAAAAAAAGAAATCTCTTCCAAATGCAAAACACAAGCAGAGGAGAGGAGTTTCAGTTTCACAGCCCCAAGCAGCTTTAGTCCAGAACAGTTGAGCTAAGCCACGCCCAGGCTCCTTGCTGCCTCCTTCTTGCTCACACAGCAAATACTGCTTCAGTTTCCAAACAGCCCTCAACTCTCTCACACACTGACAGGACGCTAGCCAGATGAATACCCATGGATGCTGGTAGGCAGAGGCAGAATCCCACCCCCCTTATTTTCCTCCCCAAAAAACTAAGCCCAGACACATAGTTTCGTAGCAAAGCACAGGGTCTCCAGCTAGTAAAATATAAAACTTCCAAGAATCGAGATATAGCCCTGTTTTTAAAAAAACCTCTAAGATAAATAAAAAATAAAACTTCCAAGAATCGAAATACAGCCCTGCTTTAAAAAAAAACCGCAGATAAATAAAATATAAAACTTCCAAGAGTCAAAATACAGCCCTGCTTTAAAAAAAAACCCTAAGATAAATAAAAATAAAACTTCCAAGAGTCAAGATACAGTCCTGCTTTAAAAAAAAACCCAGATAAATAAAAAATAAAACTTCCAAGAATCGAATACAGCCTGCTTTAAAAAACCGCAGATAAATAAAATATAAAACTTCCAAGAGTCAAAATACAGCCCTGCTTAAAAAACCGCAGATAATAAAATATAAAACTTCCAAGAATCGAAATACAGCCCTGCTTTAAAAAAACCGCAGATAAATAAAATATAAAACTTCCAAGAGTCAAAATACAGCCCTGCTTTAAAAAAAAACCGCAGATAAATAAAATATAAAACTTCCAAGAATCGAAATACAGCCCTGCTTTAAAAAAACCGCAGATAAATAAAATATAAAACTTCCAAGAGTCAAAATACAGCCCTGCTTTAAAAAAACCCAGATAAAGAAAATAAAACTTCCAAGAATCGAACGACAGCCCTGCTTTAAAAAAACCGCCGAATAATAAAATTACAACTTGCCAAATCCAAAATACAGCCTGCTTTAAAAAAAACCCGCAGATACATAAAATTATAAACTTCCAAGAGTCAAAATACAGCCCTGCTTTAAAAAAAACCCTAAGATAAATAAAAATAAAAACTTCCAAGAGTCGAAATACAGCCCTGTTTTTTTAAAAAAAAAAACCCAAGATAAATAAAAATAAAACTTTCAAGAGTCGAGATACAGCCCTGCTTTTTAAAAAAAAAAAAACAGATAAATAAAAAAATAAAACTTCCAAGAACCCTGCTAAACTTCTGTAGATTTGCAGATGACGGAAGGAGAAAGCATACAGTGGCCAAGAATGTTGGAGAAATTATAATATAAAACATAACAGAAAATTAGCTCCTTTTAAAATCCAGGCACCAGCCAAGAAAGCCAAAAAACTAATAATAAATCACAGCAGTTGATTGACAAAAATGTCCTAGAGAGGGGGGTGCCAGTCATGTGACCAAAACAGAAAACACCCCTTAATACCCTTAAAAGGAAGGCAGCTTTGCTATTTTGGGATTCAGGAGTTGAAAGATCAGATGTTGGCAGACAGAATTGAAGAGTGAGGGAGGGATGTTGGGGTCCCAGGATGAAAGAAAAGCCGACCCTCGTGGGAAGGAGAGGAATCTTTTGACACAAACCTTGATCCAAAAATTGATCCCTGCCTGGAAAGGTTTTGGGTAGCAACCCACACCCCGATATGTGGTTCAATTGCCCGATGAGCTTGCATTGATTCACATGCTGATTTAATTCTTTCGCTGCTGGGTTCTGCAGCCCCAACTCGATTGGTGATTATTTTTAAAACTTTGACCACTTTAAGACTTGCGGACTTCAACTCCCAGAATTCCTCAGGTTGCCTGCTTTATGATGGGTGGATTCTGGGAGTTGAAGTCTCTGTTGTCTTAAAGGTTGAGAAAAACTGATGTAGATGAAGGATATCCAACCTGGGCCACTTGGGGACTACAACTCCCAGAATTCCCAAGGTTGCCTGCTTTAAGATGAGTGGATTCTGGGAATTGAAGTCTCCATATCTTAAAGGTTGAGAAAATAGTGGACTAGACCCGGGATATCCAACCTTGGCCACTTGGGGACTACAACTCCCAGAAATCCCCAACCTGCCTGCCTTCTTTAAAATGGGTGGATTCTGGGAGTTGAAGTCTCCATGTCTTAAAAGTTGAGAAGCAGTGATCAGGAATATCCAACCTTGGCCACTTTAAGAGTTGTTGACTTCAACTTCCAGAATTCCTCAGCCTAGCATGGGGAATTCTGGGAGTTGAAGTCCAGAAGTCTTAAAGGGGCCAAAGTTTTTACACCCCTGCTTTAAAGCAATGCTTGGGTTTTTCTACCTGGTTAAAGGTTTTAAAATCCTACAAAAATGCAAAGTCAATCGGATGGAAGGGGAGTTGTGACTAATTTGTGATATATAAGGATTCTTGCCTGGGACAAGGGGTTGGACTAGAAGACCTCTAGGGTCCCTTCCAGCTCTTACGATTCTATGATTCCTTCCTTCTTTCTTCACTCCCCAGGAGAAAAGGATCAGGGGTGGTGGTGTTTCTCTCTCTCTCTCTCTCTCTCTCTCTCTGTGTGCACAAGAATAAATAAAAATGGATTTCATTAAAACGGATAAGCAAATATTATTATCAGTATGTGGTTCTTATTAATGTTATGAGTATTATTATTAATATTATTTCTCAAAATTAACTGTACCCAGATAACACGCGGTTTATGTAGATATTGCATTTTTATGTTTATTAATAATAAACAAATAAATAAATAAGAATAAATAAAAATAAAATCCATTTGTGAGGAAAGAGGAAATATTTATTTCTTAAAAACAAGTAGATTTCCTTTAGGGGCAGCTGCACAGAAATGGAATATAGCAGGCAGACTTTTTATAGGGCAGTTTGTCCGGTGTGTAGAAGTGTCTATGTGCAGATTGTGGGGTGACACTTGAAGTGTGTGTATGTGTGTGTGTGTGTTTATTTTTTGTGAACATGCAGCTCCCCTGGGAGACCTAATTTCATTCATTCTGTTCGTGTTTGCAGACCTTATCCTTTGATATGGGGATTGGGCCTGGGGCAACCGATTTGGGGTTTTGAGAGCATTTGCTCATTTTAGTGGATTAATTTAGCTTCGGCTCGGCTGTCAATCATCCAGGGGAGATTGTTTATTCTCAGGCGATTGTGGATTCTGCTTAATATTTTTGAAGGGAAGGTGGGATAAAGACTAAAATATATTCGGATATGAAGAGCTTCTCACAACAGATTTTTAAAACAGCAGTGCCAATGCAGAGGGCCTGAAATACTCCGGCCACGCTTTGCAGTCAGTAATCGGAGCAGGGATATTGTCCGGTTAGGGATTAACTGTCCTGAGGGCCGATCCCAGGAGACAATCAGCAGCGTGTTCATTTCATGAGACCAAAATGGAAAGTGAGACAAATCTCCAGGGCCTTCCGCCCATCCTGCGCTCCCGAGAGATATAAAACTTTAGGTTTATATATATATATATATATATATATATATATATATATATATAAATTGTATTATATTCTCTCTCTCTCTCTCATATATATTATGTTATGTTATGTTATGTTATGTTATGTTATGTTATGTTATGTTATGTTATGTTATGTTATGTTATATTATATTATATTATATTATATTATATTATATTATATTATATTATATTATATTATATTATATTATATTATATTATATTATATTATATTATATTATATTATATTATATTATATTATATTATATTATATTAGATAAGGCAGAGCGGGAGAGACCCAAACTATTTTTTTATAATACTTTTTTTTTATACAAACTTTTTTAAAATCCAAATTTCTTTTTTCATGCAATGTTTTTTGCATAATATATTTTATACAGACTTTTTGGTTAACCCAAACTTCTTTTTTCATGCACATTTTTTGGCATAATGCATTTTAATGTAGGTTTTTTTTGTTGTTGTTAATCCAAACTTCTTTTCTCATGCAAAGTTTGTATCTTATACTAGCTGGAGACCCTTTTCTTTCCCTACGAAACTATGTGGTCAGGCTTAGTTTTTGGGAAGGAAGTTAAGGGGGGGGGATTCTGCCTCTGCCTACCAGCACCCATTGGTATTCAGCTGGCTAGAGTCCTGTCAGTGTGTGAGAGAGTGGAGGGCTGTTTGGAAACTGAAGCAGTATTTGCTGTGTGAGCAAGAAGGAGGCAGCAAGGAGCTGGGCGTGGCTTAGCTCCACTGTTCTGTACTAAAGCTGCTTGGGGCTCTGAAACTGAAACTGAACCTCCTGTCCTCTGCTTGTGTTTTGCATTTGGAAGGTAATAATAATAATAATATAGGAAATACTCTAAATGCTCTGACGGTCATTTCGACAAATCCTTTCTTAGTGAGCCCCTAGAAGCCAAGAGGAACATAGGTGCTGAATTTCAAGTTTGTAGGCTTTACGGTCCTGGAGATTTTGTGATGATGCCTGAGTGCAGAGAAGAGCAACAAAAATGATTAGGGGATTGGGGATAAAACATAGGAAGGACAATTGCAGGAACAGGGGATGTCTAGTCTACTAAAAAAGACCAGGAGAGATAGGATAGCAGCCTTCCAATATTTGAGGATTTCCAATCTTTCTCTCTCTTCACTCTTTCTGTCTTTTTCTTCCCTCCCTCCCTCCTCTTTCTTTCTTTTCTTTCTTTCTTTCTTTTCTTTCTCTTTCTTTCTTTCTTTCTTTCTTTCTTTCCTTCTTCTTTCTTTCTTTCTTTCTTTCTCTTTCTTTCTTTCTCTTCACTTTTTCTCTCTCTTCACTCTTTCTCTTCTTTTTCCCCTCT